>CAUYQV010068192.1:0-70303 GCA_963574575.1 Galagoides demidoff | reverse complement strand
ACATTATTGGGATCTGATCAAACTAAAAAGCTTTTGCACAGTCAAGAGCACAGTAAGTAAAGCAAACAGACAACCTTCAGAATGGGAGAAGATTTTTGCAGGTTATGCTTCTGACAAAGGTCTGATAACTAGAATCTACAGAGAACTCAAGCTAATCAATAAGAAAAGAACAAAGAACCCCATTTGTATGTGGGCAAGAGACTTGAAAAGAAACTTCTCTGATGAAGACAGGTGCATGGCCTACAAACACATGAAAAAATGCTGGTCATCCTTAATCATCAGAGAAATGCAAATCGAAACCACTCTGAGATATCATCTAACTCCAATAAGATTAGCTCACATCACAAAATCCCCAAACTACAGAGGTTGGTGGGGATGTGGATAGAAGGGAATGCTTCTACACTGCTGGTGAGAATGCAAGCTAATATGGCCTTTTTGGAAAGAAGTTTGAAGAACACTCAAGGAACTAAAAGTAGAACTACCATTCAATCCTGCAATTCCTCTGTTAGGTATATACCCAGATGATCAAAAATTATTTTACAACAAAGACATTTGCACCAGAATATTTATTGCAGCCCAATTCATAATTGCCAAGACATGGAAACTACCCAAGTAGCTATCAACCTATGAAAGAATTAACAAATTATAGTACATACACCATGGAATACTATACAGCCATAAAAAGATGGAGACGTCACATCTTTTATGTTTACCTGGATGGAGCTGGAACATATTCCTCTTAGGTAAGTATCTCAAAAATGGGGAAAAAAAAGTATCTGATGTTCTCAATACTACTATGAAATCAGTATATAGCCACCTATACACTCATGAATGACAAAACATAGCTATAGTCCAGAAAGTAGAAGGGAAGATGAGAGAGAGGGGAGGGAGGATATGGGAGGAGAGAAGGTATTTGGGGGGACCTCACCTAAGGTGTATGATGCAATGGTGCATTTCAAAACTATTAAGAAATGAGTATAATTGTGATGGATGTGTTACTTAGTTCAACATAAGCATTTCACATTGTATATTGAAGCAGTAATCTGACCCATAAATGCATCAATGTACAAAATTATGAATTACAAATAATAAGAATAATAAATAAAACCATTTAAAATGTCATAGGAAAAATAGATATTATTATAAGCAATTGACAAGGATATATTGTATATAAAGATACAAAAGAAATAGTATGAAAGTCAAGTAACAAGACTGCAAAATGGCAATTTATATAAGTTGATTGACATAACTTTAGGGAACATTCATAGTCCCACATTAAGTTTAAAAACTAAATATAATCCTTAGCCAGGAGTGGTGGTGGTGCCTGTAGTCCCAGCCCTTTGGGAGGCTGAGGCAGGAGGATCACTTGAGCCCAGGAGTTTGAGGTTGCTCTGAGCTATACTGAGGCCACTGCACTCTACAGAGGATGATAAAAATATCCTAAATGTGATCTTAAAATTTTCTTAATTACTGTTCTTTTTCTCAGATTATATTTTATATTATACAAAATTATATATATATTTATATATAAAATATTTATATATAATATATTTTAATATGGTCATATGAAAATTAGTCATATTTCTTATCTTCTACCAACGCAAAATCTTCCAGTTGTAATTTTCAATTGCCTTTTCCTTTGAAACATTTATTTTAATGGTCTTCTACCTGAAATCCTAATTTCTAAAATACTTCTTTTCTAATCTAAAGAGAAAATGTTACTCTTAATTAAGTATATTTTCTTGAATCAATAAATTCAAGATGATTATACAAATATTTCATTTAAAATACATTATGAAAGATACATTTACATAATTTAATAGAATTTGTATTCAGTTACTTCAAGGTGACCTGCAAAAAAAAAAATGCATGAAACTGAATAACAAATTATTCCACTGTTCTTATGTTAAACAAGGTGAGAAATAAGAAAATATTTACCATATTGTTTCTGATCTCTCATAGCACACGGTAAAGTCAATCAAATGCTTCTAAAAATTCTTAAAGAGAAAAGCCATCAATTGTAAGGTGTGATGGCACAACATGTGCGGCGATAATAGTGGGAAAAGGTCGAGCAGCTTTTCACCAAAATTATAACGACGCTTTGTGAGGTGGGTCACCTATTCTGGTTACAACTTCAATCCATTCATCGCAAGCTGCAATTTCTATTAATATTACTTTTACTAGTCTGGTGAGATAGAATGTTTACACAAATCAAGCAAATCAACTTTATTCTAGACAGGCAGTGAAGGACAGCGCAAGCCTAGGATGGCGAGCTGGTGACCCAAAGCTCAGGACAGCTGCCCATGGTGGAGGAATTCTCCCCTGGGCCTTGCCCAGGGAGCCGGGAAAGCGCCCAGCCTGGGCCTTCCGCTGTCTCCTGGCCGCCAACTGGCGGAGCTGCAGCCTTAGTGGCCATCCTGTGACAGCAGGGACGGGGACGGAGCCTGCCCCTAGAGGCACTTTTGCACCAATTCCTACCCTGAGAAGTTGTCCGCATTGAGCCCATTCCTCTAATGTATGAGAGCAAAAAGGGTTTAAACAACCACATACATTTTTTCAGGTATGTGTTTGACTGGAGCTCTGATTCCAAAATCTAAACTCTTTTCACTGTTCCTTTACAATTTGGGGACCTGTGTAAGGATCTCCACAAACAGAAAACTTAAGCAGGAAGTAAATTGGAAGAAAATTCAAACACAGATAGGCTCAGGCGCTGGCTTCACACATCCGCACACGCGGACTGGAGACAGTTTTATCTGAGTTATAATAACATCGTGCTAGAAAAGAGAACAGGGGCAGTAGTGCAGTCACAAAAAACTTTAATTCATGAATGTCTCGTCCGTCTATAGTCTGTGAAAACACGAAATTCCCCCAGTTAAGCAAGGCAATTTGCTCAGAACTTTAAGGCAGCTGCCTTCCCAGATTGCTTTCCCAGGCCTCCTATTGTCTTAAGATTTGTAATATGGGCAGAGACTGTAAAACTCTGCTTACTTTGAATAGCAAAATATTTCAATCTAGGAATGCACACAACCGAGGCTTCCAATTCAACCTAAGTCATCTCAACAGGAAATGGCAGGCAAGACAATGACGGGGAGATGTCACTTGGTGCCGTGCTGCGTCTGCTTTCTGGTTCTGATGCGACTCAGCCACTGTGTTGCATCGAAAGGGCTTATGGCTCCTATTGCGCATGCACGATTATTAAAGTAGTTTACGCTGGTTATGTAGGGTGAGTTTTAACGTTAGACAATAAAGAAAATAACAGACACACAGTGTTCTGGGGTATTGAGAATTGGATAAAGTTCAATGACTAATAAAAACAGATACATCTCTTCACCATTTCATTCTATATTGCTGTAAAAACAAAATATACTTTGCTGAATAACAGTGGCATTTGCTATGATATCAGCGCTTCCTATGGAAGGTACTGGCAAGAATTGATATACATTTCAAGAATAAAGTGAGTGAGAGTGCTTTTTTTTTTATTATTTCAGATTAAAGTGAGGGTACAAACAACGAGGTTGCAATGCTTGCATTTGTTAGGTGGAGTCCCTGTTGTGGTTGTGTCCTGCACCAGGAGGTGTGCCTGGCACCCTAACATTGTGCCCATTAGGTGGGAGCTCACCACCCCCTTCCTCCTCCTTTCTCTCCCCTTTCTGCTTTTCCCTCCCCCTGAATTGACTTGAACTGCGTTTTCCTCTTGTGTGGGGGTGTATTAGATCATCTACTGGCTTCATATTAGTATTGAGTACATTGGATACTTCCTTTGCCACTCCTGTGAAGAGTGTAAATTTTATACCAAAGGAACAGTTTTCCATGTGTAGCAAAAATTCCCAAAGGGCATATCAAAGTTTTCTTTCATGCGTCTGCTGGTCCTTGTTTAGGACACATATCAATAGTGATTACTGCTTGTCCAGAGACCACCCTGCCAACCATGTAATTGGCACAAAATATACTTTGAGCTTGTTCTTCCATCTAGAAATTGATAACTTAATATACATACATACAAATGTCAATAAAAACATAAATAAATTTAAGTAGTAAAATTAAACATTAAATTAATAAACAGAAAAGTTAGTAATATAGATTTAAATGCAAATATTGAATGCGGGCCCCCCCCCCAAAAAAAAAAGGAAAGCATGAATGGGGAAATACAGAGACCATAATGATACTCTTCTATAAATAATGCTTAATGAAATATGGACATGCTGATAATAGTTAATTAATAAATTATTAAAGATATGTTTCCATTCCAAGGATGTTAATTTGTGTAATGAAGTCCAGCATAAAATGTTGAAAATATACAAATTATTTATATTCACACTGAATAGACATGCATGGTTGTTTTTTCCTCACTTCCATACATTTTTCTAATTTTATCTTTGGTGATAATTTTATGTTATAAAAATTGAATGTTCAAAAAAAGTAAATTGATATATTAGAAGTAATTCTGTTTTTCTGTGTTTATTGTGTAGGTTTTGAAATATGCTAATTCAGAAAACTAAAAGTCATTATCTAAACAATGTCTGTCACAGAAATAAAACCCATGTGTTTCTGTGATTTCTTTTAGTTATTCTGTGTATTTACATTACATATAGTCAGAGAAAATCATTAATTAATAATTCATAATTATATATATAAACATATGCATGAGTATATATATTCTGAACATATAGTCAAAAGTGAGTATTGATATTTCAAATATTTAGAACATTTTGGAGGAATATTTGTGTATTCTTTATTTTTTAAAGAGTGTTTTGTAAAACTTCAAGATTGTCATAAATATTTGAATGAAGATAGTTAAAATCAGAATGTGTGTACAGTTAAAAATGCATATTACTTTCTCATTTCTTGCCTGTTAATTTAGATTTTTGTTCTGTGCTGAGTCCTAAAACTTAAGTCAGCAGTGACTACCAGGCCAATGTGAGTTCCATTTTGTCTGTGTCTATGAGATACGTGAAGGATTGGCTAACGATAGATTAATGTCCGCAACTCGCTGGTGGAGAGACAAAGAATGGCGAAGTAATCACCTCATGTACCACTCACTAATGATGAGGGAGTTTTAGAAAGGGGAAAATAAACACTGGGATTCTAAAATCAGTAAAAAGTGTCAAATGGTGAAAAGAGCTGAAAGGCCTGCATGGCTGGGCTGGTATATTAAAAAGTTTGCTAACATTACAGTTTTCCCCTAGACGGAACTCATTTATTCATTGAAGTATAAATATTAACCTATGATGAAGTGAGATAAAAATGTGTAGTTTTTCTCCCCCTATGAATAATCTTTTGTGAACCATTCAAGAGCAACTCACCTTTCATTAAAGGTATAACATAGACTTATATGTTACAATCAAAGACAATTTAAGCTCTAGGTAAATAAGGTGTAAATCTTGAAGTCAAACTTACGATAATAAAATATTCACTTATTGAACACCTTCATTTTTGTCAGACGACATCATACACATTTGTAACTTCATAGTAAAAGTGACTTGAATACTTTCATATTATAAAGGTTTATATTCCTGTTGTCAGAGATAATACATGGGACGTGAGACATTTCATGATGAGTGAGAACCATACAAACTGTGCATTTCCAAAGCAAATGAAAATATGCAATGAATTTAATTAAAATTGGAGAAAAACGAAGTCTACTAATCTCTGGTGATTTCAAGAAACCCAAGCTTAAAAATGGCACATTTCTGATTTATTACTACTTATTTTATTTTACGCCCTCAGAGAAAATTTACCTATCTGGATAAACGCATCACATAAAGACACACACCACACAGCTTCGTGCGCTGGCAATTGTATTCTTAATTTTCCAAAGTACTTTTTCCAGGAGCACTTTAGTTGTCCCAGAGACTATTAAGATATGACCCATCCAGTTCTTTTTTTAAGAAAAAAAAATAAAACAAACAAGAAACAAACACACACCAGAGAAACCACTCTTCAATGAAAACAAGAAGATTTCTCTCATTCATTTTACTTTCCTAGCAGAGATGAGAGGTTTGTTTCTGTCCTTAGAGAAAGCTCTTGGTGTGAGCTTTGAAATGTCGAGTATAATTAAGACAAAATATACTGTTTAGTCATACAAAAGAAATGTATCTTTCAAAACAAATGTCTCTTGAAGTTAGAGAACACCGTGTATCTCAGTTGAAACAGCTCATTGTGTTAAATCAGGGGTCAAGTTCAGCATGCTGCAGACTTGGTATATGATTACCTGGATACCGTATCATCACCCAGCAGGGTTGTTGCTACCAATTGGTATAATCACAGCACATTTATGAAGTTCTGCATGTTCAGATAAAAAGAACCCAGATGCCAAGTGTCATAAACAATACAAATTTGTAACAGAATCAACTCAACTTAAAACAATAAATCCATAAGTAATGGAACAAAATGCATAAGAGAAATAGCAAGCTAAATGCTGCTTAGGGTTTCTCTGAACTTTCTCATTTAGCTGTCATCGGTACATACTGTAATACTGTATTTTAGACATGCAGAGAAATATTGACAGTACTAGTCTCAAAATGTAGGATTTTTTTAAAGGTAACTCTCCATTATCATAAAGATATGAATAAAAAAGACTTAGTCATAAGTGAGTAGTTTGCATGGTCTTCCTCAGCTATCAGATAATGTAAAAAAATGCATATTTAAATTCTATCTGAAAAATTTATAAAGCAGTTTGGAGAGTTTGCTTACTTCTTTCAGATTATTTATAGGATGCTTAACATAAAATATACAATATATGCTTTTATTTGAACTTTCATTAAATTACTACATGCAAAATTATGAAACTATACCTTGGTTAGCTTATCGTGTCCTACATGTCCTCATGTATGTTCATATAAAACATATCTAAATGTAAATATATATATTTAGAAACATAGTAAAACTTTAATTTCATTTATTTATTTATTTATCTTTGAGACATAGTTTCACTCTGTTGCCCTGGATAGAGTGCTGTGGCTTCATAGTTCATAGCAGCCTCAAACTCCTGGGCTCAAGCAATCCTCTTGCCTCAGTCTCCCAAGTAGGTGGGACTATAGGTTCCTGCCACAACACCTGGCTAATTTTTGTATTTTTAGTAGAGACAGGATGTCACTCTTGCCAAGCTATGCTTAAACTCCTGAGCTCAAGGGATCCTCCTGCCTCAGCCTCCCAGAGTTCTGGGATAACCGAAATGAGCCAGCTCACATGGCTTTTATTTGAATTTTAAAATGCCATTTATAATTATTCAATTTATTTTGATATTTTCATACCTATTATTTTTCAGTCCCATTTGGAAGTAACTAAGCAAAACTGGAGTGTCAATAATAATGCACGTATTTAAATTTTTTACTGAATTTACACCATATTAGACCTAGGAAACAAATTTAAGAAGCAACATACTTTTTAAGCATGAAAATTACTTCATACAATTTGAACATTTTTAACAAAAGTTATATTATATACTTGTTTCAATTCATTCCGGAACAAGTTACATGCAATACCCTCATATAAGCCAACATTATACAAAATTTTGGATAATGCATTATCAAGAATTTTTATTTTTATGAACAAAATGACAAAAAATAATCTTTCTATAATTATGGACGTAAGCATGCAGGTTCATAGGTGTATGTGTGTATATTTCATTTCATTTCTGGTTTCTCTTTGTTCCTTACAACCAAATGCAAATGTTGATATCACTCATGTGTCCTGGAAATGTATCAGTAGTTTCAACAATTAATCTAGAGGGCCTGCAAATTCATACAAGTGCATTTTCTTTAGAAATCAATCTGTTGCTATATATCTCTGCTCTAGTCAGGTTATTTTATATTTTCTGATTTCAGCAGTGATTGACCTTATGCCACTCTAAACATTCTGCAAGCCACCAGATGGTAACAGAAAACCACCAATTATATCTGTATTCATTGTAGCAAAGATATGAGCCTACTTAAGTGCCCGTGGTGTTTGGCAGGGATACTTGACCCCTTTCCAGGGCATGTTTGTGTATGTGTGACAACTGGAAAGGAGTCAGAAAAGTCTCCTGGACTGGAAGAAAGCTCTGGACGTTAGCTGTGTTCCGCGGTCATCAGGAAAATAAAGAGAAGCTGAGTACCCAGAGCAAAGTCTGACTATCCATGTTCAGGGAATCTCACAGTGCGCACACGGGCACACACATCCACACACATACACACCCCTGTAAGGATTACCAGTCTTATTTGGAAATCAGGAAACCGAAGTTATGATGAGTTCATTAAATTGCAAAAAAAAAAAAAAAAATCACAAATGTTGTTCTGTGTAATTTAAATACCTTAGGACATATTCACATATGGTTTTCTTCATTATACACGTGTGTGTGTGTGTGTATCTTGTTTCTTAAAATTACTTTACAGTCAGTCAAAACATGCATATGTGGGTCTCTCTCACATTTTCTCCTCCACGAGAGGCACACATTTCAGCTCTCTTTGGAAGTGCTCTAACCTGTCTCTTGGAAAAATAAAACAAAAGATGCACATACATGTGTACACCACAGTGAAAGAAGAGGTGCTTTAATTAATCCTTGTTGTGTCCCTGATGATGAAACATACTCTCATTTTCTCCAGGGCAGATGCAAAAATATTATCATAAAGTAAGTAAAAAACATTCATCATAAATAAGTTAAATATAGTATTTTGATAAATGTATCTGTAAAATATATTTATCAAATAAAGATAATTTGAATTAAAATAAAACGGTAGTACTTGTGGCACACAATAGGCTAGAATGTATGTAAATTCAACCATGAAACTACGTGACACTATATCTGCTTACAGATTCTCATGCTCTGTAATCACAAACCTAATTCAAACACACACACACACATGTGCACACACACACACATATGCACACACGAGTCACTCAATGGCTTATGTAGATTTTATTCCTTGCCAAAGAGAGGTCCTAAAAACCAATTGTTAAGACTCTTTGTGCCTGCTTCTGTAGTTCCTAATAATTTAATTCAAAGATCTGGATGCCCAGTCCTTCTTTTAAGCTCCTCTTTTTCTTAATTCCAAAGAGGCTTGAGGGGGAAAAAAGGTAATGAAATCAGTGCCTTACAGACTGAGATTACAGACTAAGTTTCATTTGTCTTTGCAAGATATCCAGGATGTCTACCAGTTGTCGTTTTATCCATTTGGTTATTCTGTCAATTAATACATTTAAAAAGAATCTGGGAAAAAAGGAAATAGACGTATTTAACAAAATAAATGGATTTTGAAGATATAACGCACATAAAGATTTTACTTGGTAGTAGTTTTAACTCTGCATAGACTATAGGGGTGTTAGGTTGAAATTGTTTTCATATGCTTCTTGGCCATCAGTATTATAACAAAAGAGTATTTTCTGAAAACTACTCCCATCTTTGATAAACATTCTAAGATCTATTAATTTAATCCTTTGATTTTTAATCTTTAATGAAAAATACACAAATATGTATATTATAATATGCATACCTACTTTTTCTGGAGAAGTTGATGTCAACATGGTGTGAGTCAGTCTCCGACTTCCTCTCTCTCTACACACACACACACAATCAAGATTATAGACCTATTGAGCAGATGGCCTTTGTCATGGAGAAAATTGGATCCTGGGATAACTTTCTGAATTTATTTCAGACTCAAATTGTCTTTAGTATGCACAAATCATTAAAGCGCAAGTCTGGGCATGAAGAGGGTTTCCTTCAATATTTTATAGGAAGGATTTTGATCTATGATTTATCAGTCAACTAACAGCTCTAAGGGCAGAGAGGTTTTTTTTTTTTTCCATTAAGAATCAATTCTTCTGGTAGATACATTTTTATTTCTATCCTCACTTCCCCCATTGAAAATATATGGTTTGAGATATGTCTGTCAATTTGAGTGACCAGATACATAAGTGATATAAAATGTAGGAATTTTTAAGCTGAGAAGTACTGTGATGTTGTAAAATACATTTTAAAAAATGTATAAATGAAAGGTATCGAGCTCCTTTTATGGGTTTCAGCTGTTTTTGAAGGCAGAAAACATTAAAGAGCAATGCATTTAGTTTATCTGAAAGGAGATATTAGGTTTTATTTACATATACATCTTGTCAAGTCATGTGTAGATTAAGAAACTTGGTAGACAATGCAATTAAGTATTTCTGAGAGAACTGTAGTTCACAACTTTAAAATATTTTGTTTAGTGTCATTTATTTTGTTATATTTTTGTGATTTATTGCAAGCCATGCTAGTCAATATATTTTTCATTCCTCAGCTACATGGGATTGAATTTCAAGTAAATTTTTCAGTCAGTTTACACTGACTTGAAAGGCAAATATTATGGGGAAAAAACTATCAAGTTTTCCAAGCATTTATATGGTGCTGCTCTTCATTTCTGTGAACAAATCTGACTACCAAGGAGCTGACTGACATAGAGAGCTGGGTGGCAGCTGCTAGGCCTCAGGTGACTATCAGATAATTTGGAAATGATTTTCTAGAATAGCATTCTCTTCTCTTAAGAAATCATAAATTTTGGAGGCTCACGGTTCTTTCAAAGTATTACTCTGAAAAGTGAGTAGGTTTGCAATCCCACCAGTGCTGTAAAAGTTGGGAAGAAGTATGGAGAGTTCTTAAAGAACCAAAGTTGACCTCCCATTTGATCCTGCAATCCCACTACCAGGTATCCACCTAGAATAACAAAAATGATTTTACCACAAGGACATTTACACTAGAATGTTTATTGCAGCCCAATTCACAATTGGCAAGACGTGGAAGCAACCCAAATGTCCATTGATACATGAATGGATTAACAGCTGTGATGTATGTATACCTTGGAGCAGTATTCAGCCATAAGAAAACATCAAGACTTTACATGTTTTGTGTTTACCTAGCTGGAGTTGAAATACATTTTTCTTAGTAAAGTATGAATATCCAATGTGCTCAATACTAAAATGAAACCAATATAAAAACAACTACATACCCACACAAAAGAAAAATGCAAGTATATTCTAGAGAGAGGGGGAGAGGAGGAAGAGGAAGGGGTAGAAGGGACGGTAATTGGCAGGATCTCACCTGATGTGCACAATGGAAGGATGTTCACGACGCCCCCTGGGTGAAGGGCTCAACTGCAACTTGAACTTTCCTTAGGATCAAAACCAATGTAACCTAAACATGTGTACCCTCATATTAATTTGAAATTAAAAAAAACAGTTACTGGGTTTGCATGGAGATTCTATCAAAATAGTGAATGCAAATAAAACAGAGCTGCCCCGCCCGTGTGCAAAGACTTTGTAAAGAGTGTGGTCTTTATTTGATCAGGTTCTTCCTGTTGATTAATGAAAGCATTTCAATGTCTTCATGTGCTGCGTAAACTGCTTCTATTATCACTATAAAATTATAGCGCTTATGTATATTTGTCAAAATTAGGGAGATGTCTCTACATAGTTTACATTAGGGAGTTACTTTTTTAGAATAGTATTCACATAGTCCATGTCATTAGTCCCTCCCCCACATCATGACCTTAAAACAGAGAGTTTTGCTTCTATCTTTAGTAGACTCTGAATACAGTGTTTCTTTAGGAAGCAAAGCTATTAGGTGGAATTGCATTTAATCATTTTATTATTCACATTGTTAATTGATGGTTAGCTCAAATCTTTACCCAAACTCCACTAGAGCTTCAAACAGCCCTTTTTCCAGATAGATTTATTTCCAGGCAGGGCATATTGTGTTGGCCGTCTACTTTCCTCCAAGGGGCACCAGTGTGAAACAGCATGTCATTTCCTCTGTCTTTAAGCTGCCTTTCTCTGGCAAGTCTCCATGTTAACAATGACATGTGATACATATGTTTGTGTGTGTTTGTATTAGAAAGTAAGATATGTTAATATTTATCAGGCAAGAATGGATGGTTCTTTGTTTCCTTCAGGAAAAATACCAGTTAGATCCTCATCGAGAAAACGATACTTAAGTTCACCCTAACGTAGAAAGAGAATAAGAGTGTTAAGAAAGAAGATAATATTTCAAAATTTAGAATACTTATTTGTCTCCTGATGCATATTTTTCTCAAGTAATAGGAGGAGTAGAGAGTTGGCTCAGCTGGATTTATTTATTTATTTTTTAAAAAATGATGGAACAAAAAGTAACTAGGAAAACAAGAGAGTAGACTCTGGATGCAATTCAAGGTGATTTGGTGACATTTAGTCAGTTGAAACTCATTTAAAAAGCCCTCTTAAGATGGACTTGTTATGTACGTTAGGTAATTTCTCACTGCTAAACAGTGTGTAGGGTAAAATATATCTACTGGGAATAAAAATATTATTCTTGTACTAAGAAAACACTCCTCCCCATACAACTGGGCTGTAAATTGGTCATATTTGAAGAGAGGGGCTCTGCTTCTGAAATGTCAGCTATAGAGCCTGCTATGGTCTGAACGTTTGTGTCTGAATGTAAGCTTCATATATGGAGACAATACATTTTATTAGGAAGACAGGCTTTAGAGAGGTGATAGGTCATAGTAAGAGCAGAACTCTCATAAATGGGATTATGGCCTTTATAGCAGAGGCCCCGGAGATCTGCCTTGTGAATTCCATCCTTTGCAGAGACAACCAGAAATTGCTATCTAAGAACCCAAAAGTGGGCCTACACATCTAGAAGGGACACATTTTACCAGACTAACAAAATCTGGTCATGTCATCAATAACTTAATCTTTCAACCTTTTGATCATCCTATCATCTAACTATTCCCCCATTGCCTTCAAAGCTTTTATAATTTGATCCTGTGTACATTTATAAGCTAGTACAATAATAGCATTAGAAAGAGAATGAATGATATTGGATAGCACAACAAGTGACTATAACCAAAAATACGTTGGGGTTTACTTTAAAATCATGAAAACAATGGAATTGGAACATTCCCAACACAAAGAAATGATAGAAGCCTGAGGTGGTAGGTACCCCAACTGCCCTGATTAGATTAATTTGCATTGTATGTCTGTATCAATACATCATATTTGCCCTATGAAATGTACAACTATAATGTATCCATGATGACAAAAAAATAAAACAATTTTTAAAAAAGGAATAAAGATCTATTTACCCTCTGAACAAATTGTTAAGTATACAATACAGGATTGTTGTCTATAGGAACAATGTCTAGAACACTAGACCTTACTCATCTTGCTTAACTGAGTCTTCATCTCCATTGATCAGTAACTTCCCATCTTCCCTCCCTGTCAACCTGGGGGGACCACCATTTTACTCTTTGGTATTGTTGATTTACTATCTCATATAAGTGGAGACCTACAGTATCTGTTTTTCTGTGACTGACTTGCTTCACTTACCCTGATGTCCTCAAGTTTCATCCATGTTATCGTACATTGCAAAATGACACTTTTACAGAGCTAAATAGTATCCATTGTGTGTATGTGTGTATACACACTTATAATATAATGTTTAAAATGATGAGTGATTTTTCTAAATAAAATCAATCCCAAATGGAAGTCTTGTTAGTGTGTCATTAAATATATTTTTCTTTTGCATTCTTACAAATGCATTTTGGACAAGTCATAAATTACTAAAAGTGGTTAAAAAACTAGCTGCATTTGTCTATGCTACCCTTTCCCTCCATTTGTGTTCTACCAAGCATTATTAGTTTATTTTCGGGGATTCCAGTAAAAATACTTCTGAAATACATTCAATAATTATAAAAGTGTTTGCTGTTAGTTTCACCTACAAAGCAGGCCCTGGTGTTCATGTATAACATGTGTTATCATAAATCTAAATGGAAGGTTTACTTGTCAGGAGCACTCCATTCAAACTCTCCATCTCAAATATTTTATTTTCCATTTCTGGGACTACCTGGATGCCTATAAACTCAGAATGAAAAAGTAGTTATGAATTACCTTAATATTTCAGGAAGTATTCCTTTATACTGTACAGAGTCAATAGTTTATTGAAAACTAACCATTTCTTTTATTACATAGTCTTTTTGTCATCTTTGCTGCAGTAACAAATGTCCAAAGAGTCTCCGAGGATTTATTTCTTGCTCTCATTATATATCAACAGCTCTGCTTTTGTTCCACATTTCTATTTTATTTTGAGATCTAGTCCTGAGAAGCTGCCCCATCAGGGGACACAAGTTGCTTATGGAATAGAAAGAAAGAGGAACAGAGCCAGAACTATCCTGGCCCTGTAAACAATACATCACAGCTGTTAGAGTCGCCACAAAGGACTGGCCTATTGGTCCTTTTGTTCACATGTTTGTGGCCCCAGCAATCATATGACCAAGTTTATTTATGTCAGTGGGGTGAAGTGTATTCCGTTCCCAGGAAGGCAATGTGGTGGCCTTGTGACCCAGTGACATATTATTCACTTACAGGGAAGTGGAAGAGGTCTCTGTAGGAGTCCTTCTCCATCCCTTTGTGCCCTCGTGCTTATTCCTATAACACTGGGTTACTTTTTTTTTGTTTGAGACAGAGTCTCTCTGTGCCCTGGGTAGAGTGCCCTGGTGTCATCATACCTCACAGTAAGCTCAAACTCTTGGGCTGAAGCCATCTTTCTGCCTTAGCCTCCTGAGTAGCTAGAACTACAGGTGTCCACCATCACACCCAGCTAGTTTTTCTATTTTTAGTAGAGACACTGTCTTGCTCTTGCTCAGGCTGGTTTTGAACTCCCAAGCTCAGGTGATCCACCCCCGTGGCCTCCCAGAGTATTGGGATTACTGGTGTGAGCCACCATGCCTATCCAACATTTGGTTATTTTAAAGAACAGGATTGGACTAGATTAAAATTAGGTTTACCACTATCCATGGATGTTGCAGTATACACTCTAATCAGACCATTGGAGTAAGCTTTACTCCAGAACTACATATTCCCAGCTCATTTGGATCCTCTTTTTATCTCATTTGACATGTGTTTAGCTGAAATTATGTCCGTTTCAAAGATTTGAAGAAGAAATACATATATTTGCTTTGAGTCTGAACGCTCACTGTTGCTGGGATATTTGACAACATATTCAGTTTTCATTCAATGACCCCTCAAATGACTATGTGATACAAATACAGTGAATGTGTATTTTTCATTTTTCACTACCATCGTTTAAACACATGATGATGATGACATCACAATTCTGAAAATTCTTAAGGGATCCTCAAGGTAGATGGAAAACAAAATTGCATATTTATATGGGTATCACTTGTGTCCCTAGTGGTTTTTATGCTTATTTGATGGCTAAAAGGCTATTACTGTTAGAAGTTACAAATGAGATGTCTGAATGACTTGAATCTGGTGAGAGTACAGCAATCATTTTTGATTTTCTGTAATTGATGATTTGACATCTTAATAGCATGGACCACACTAATGGCCAAAGTTGTGTACATCCTCACTATCCCTATGTTTTCACAGGTATGAGAAAATCATGTTCTGAACCCTCCCACTGCAGACCCCACCATCTGTGCTTTGTTCCAAGACAGGATGTCCCCATATGACAACTTCCTTCTGTGCCTGCCATAATGGTAGCCACCCAAGTATTCCCCGGGCTCCTCTGCCCAAGGACTAAGCCTGGAACTTCCCCCTGTGGCCCTGTGTGGTATGCCAATTCTCCTCCTCTGGGCCACTATAAGTCTACTACTACTATAAGTAGTAGACTCTTCTTTCAGTAGCATTGACCTCTGTGTAATAATGTAGTCATAATCTTTGGTACATTTTAAAATGGAGAGTCATATGGGGTGAACTGCTTGAGCTCAGTAGTTCAAAACTAGCCTGAGCAAGAGCAAGATTCCATCTCTACTAAAAATAGAAAACTTATCCTGGCATTGTGGTAGGTGCCTGTAGTCATAGCCACTCAGGAGGTTAAGGCAAGAGGATTGCTCAAACCCTGTAGTTTGAGGTTGCTGTGAGTTAGGATGATGCCATGGCACTCTACCTATGATGACAAAGTGAGACTTGATCTCAAAAAAATAAGGAAAATTGGAAGTCATTTTACTGATGAGTAAATCTAGCTGACCATGCAGAATTTGTACATTTATCTGGCTTTGTGACCCTCTACCCATCACACATATTAATAAATAATAAAAAATGTAAATGAATAATCCTTTGGTTTGGTTGAAAAGTTAGTGTCAGGTCAACACAGGCATTCAAGAGACCTAGATTTATACAAAGATCTACAGAGAGGAAATAGGTGAATCTCAATAGAAGAGTTGTTTGGAATAACACTAATTCACTAAAATAAAGAAAAAGGAAATACAATAAAACTATTAATAAATAGCCTATACAATAAGTTCATGCTTAAAATTTGAAGAACTGCACATTCGAGATGTACTTATTCACAATTACTTAGTGTCTTTTTTACAGTACTAATTAAGTTTGTCTTCACTACAAAAAATTCAAAAGTTCAAAAGACATAGGATTCATAAATCACATGCAACAGCATTGAAAATACTCTGTACAAGTAGTAATTGACTCACATGTTTACAAATGTTTTGCACTCTACCAAAATTCTTAAGGCCTTGCATATAGTCTAATAATACTCAAAATTCCAAATGGTTTATACTCAAATGTTTTATTCTCATTATATTTCTCAAATTAAAATTGTCTATGTATAAAAAAACTAAAATGTGGTCAAGTGAAAAACATGATGGGACATTTAGCAAATCTTTGATTCCTCCAACATGCGTTTATTCATTCTGGTATATCATGAACCCATACGCCTGCCCAGTGTGGAAAATTTCTCTTGGAAATCTTTGTAGCTGGGGAATTCTGGTGAAGTATCCTACCTTTATTTGTCTTTATTTGTGTGTGACCTCTATGCTTCTGGATGGATAAAAAGGTCATCTTTTAGATTAGGGCTGTTTAACTTCATGCCTTTCTCCACAAAGTTTTCTTGCCACTTGGTGAAGTTCTTGCTACTTGCTCTTATTTAATTGATAGATATCTGTCATAGATTGACATATACCTACATAATGAAAAGAATATTACTACAAACCCCACCGTCTGTGAAGTAAGGTGCTAAGAAGAAATAGTCATAGGTTAATAATTTATCACCTCTGAATATATTTGTTTTAATTTACTGCATTCATGTTAATTGTAGAAAGTGCTGTCATGATCACTACAGAAAGTACAACCTGAGCTGACAGTTCCTGTACAAAAATATTGTCATAGGTGGGTCCACTAAGTACTGGTGACACAGAAATGTACACCTCTCCAAGGAGCGCCATCCTCTCTTTTCATTAAACTCTCTCTTTCGTTGTCTCCTTCTATTATTTCACCAACGAGCCACTTGAAAGAAACTCAGCATATCCAGTTCCTCAGCTCCCACTCATCTGTGAATTATTAATATCCAGTTTCACACACACTGTTCTTAGGAATCTCATCCATGGTCATCTAGGACCTGGTTGATACATTGAAAGGTGCAGCTCATTTTATCTGGCATCTTATCCCTTGCTTTCACTGAAATTATCCTCACATTTATTGGAACACCTCAGCTATTTACATAGTTCCAGATCCGCTTTCTACCCCTCTGGACATAACCATCTGCATCATCCAGCTATCACCTACAGCAAAAAGTGCTGGCACCCTGTCCCAAACCCCTCTGTCTTCTTGTATTCTCTGTATCTCTAAATGGTATAACCATTTATCTATCCATTAAAATTAGAACTTTTGTGGTGGGAACAAATTTAATTAAAAACATATCAAAGATGCTAAGGATGAAGCTAACCCTAACCATAATACTAACCATAACCCTTTTTCATTCCCAGCTGAATATTCCATTTAGTTTTGATTAATTTGCCTGAGCACTTCTGGTGAAAGGTGTCTCCTCTCCCAGTTACTGCTTGTGCCTTGGTCCTCACCAACTCTCATTCAGTTTATCACAATAGCTTTGCTGGTGTTAGTATCGTCCCACAAGTGCCTGTCAAATTTATTATTTCAGAAAGCAAATCTTCCATTTTATATAACTTTATTTTATTGATATGTAATATTGCTCCAGATTTAAAACTCCAAATCCTCTTTTCTGGCCAGGCGCAATAACCTGTAATCCCAGCACTGTGGGAGGCCAAGGCAGGAGGATTGATCGCTGGAGCTCAAGAGTTGGAGACCAGCCTGAGCAAGAGTGAGACCCCAACACTGCTAAAAATAGAAAAAACTAATTAAGCATGGTCGTGGGTGCCTGTAGTCCCAGCTGCTCAGGAAGCTAAGGCAGGAGGATTGCTTAAGTCCAGGAGTTTGAGGTTGCTGTGAGCAATGATGACACCACAACACTCTACCCAGGGTGACAGAGTGTCTCAAAAAATAATAACAATAAATCCTCTTTCCTACAGAAAAAATTTCAAACTTTTCAACATAACATATAAGACCATTGACTCCTGTCCATTTTCCATTTAAATATCCAGCCCCTAAACTTGTAACCAACCAACTGGTCTATTTTTCTGCCCATTGAACTTCTTCTTTTTCTTCTTTTTTTTTTTTTTTTTTTGCAGTTTTTGGCTGGGGCTGGGTTTGAACCCACCACCTCTGGCATATGGGGCTGGCTCCCCACTCCTTTGAGCCACAGGTGCCGCCCCTGTTAAACTTCTTTGCTACTCCTTCCTGCATACCTTTTCTACTTCAGCACTTTGTTTTTAATGATATTGAACTCTCTTCTTTTATCAAACTTAACTGTCATCCAATTTAGATATTTGTTCATCAGGTGAAATATTTCATTATCTCTCTGAAAAAGTAACTCCTTGATATCCCTTGCACCCATAGCAAATTGCTCACAGTTCCTTTTTTTTTTTTTAATTTCAAACTAATACACAGGTACAATTTTTCAGGTTACATTGTTTTCACTTCTAAGGTAAAGCCCAAGTTGTAAGTGAGCCCTTCAAAGACTTCTCTCAAGATGACAGACACATGGCCAACAAACACATGAAAAAATGCTCATTGTCTTTATTAATCAGAGAAATGCAAATCAAAACCACTATGAGACATCACCTAACTCCAGTGAGGTTAGCCTACATCACAAAATACCAAATCTGCAGATGTTGGCGTGGATGAGGAGAGAAGGGAACATTTCTACACTGCCCACAGGTCTTTTACGCCCTTAGCCAGGATGTGATATGCTTGATCTGCTGACGAGGATATTTCCCTGGGCTAGGTTAAACTGTAGATTCTTCGAGGGCATAGAACATGTTGATTCACATTTGCTTCTTCATCTCTATCACTTCAAATGTACAGATTCGTAATCTGCATGGCTGCAGATTGCCTCCCAAGCAATACCTGAACCCAAGTCCTCACACCCTCTCTGGCAAATTCCCTCGGTGTAGAATTCATGCTTTTATCTTTGTCTCTAAGTCTTTGCTTAGGTTCTAGTTGTTCAAAAGTTATAATCTGTCTTTCTTACATAGCATAATCTCTTCTTCCTTTGAACTTCTGCATGTATTACCTATGTGTGCAGCCTAGTGCCAGACTGGACCAGATGTTATGAATTCTGATAAGCCAACTCTGCTCCTATCAAATTAGGTAAGACTTCTCCAAAACATCTGTATCTGACCTTATAGTCATTATTTATCATGCACAAGTTTCAGGGTTTTGCTAAAACCAGCTCTTCATGGCTCATGAGAGTCAATTGTTAAATTTTTAGATTTTTTTTAAAGAATTCGTTAAGTGCTAAGGGTACTACAACTAAAGCCAGCAGACAGCCTTCAGAATGGAGAAGATATTTGTATGCTATGAATCTGATGAAAGGCTGGTAACTAGAATCTACAGAGAACACAGGTCAATCAACAAGAAAAAAACCCCTTTATAAGTGGGCGAGACACTTGATCAGAAACTTCACTAAAGATGACAGACAAATGGTGAATAAACACATGAAAACATGCTCATTGTCCCCACATCCGAGAGATGTAGATCAAAACCACTCTGAGGTTTGACTTAAAAAACTCCAGTAAGATTAGCCCACATCACAAAGTTCTGAATCTGCAAATGCTGGATGGATGTGGAGAGAAGGGAGCACTTTTGCACTGATTGTGGGATTTCAAAGTAATACAACTACTATGGAAAGAAATATGGAGAATTCTCAAAGAAGTAAAAATGGACTTTCCATTTGATCCCATAATCCCACTACTAGTTATCTACCCAGAAGAAAAATGATCATTTTTACCACAAGGACATTTACATGGGAATGTTTATTACAGCTCAATTCATGATTGCTAAGAGGTGGAAGCAACTCAAATGCTCATGAGCACATGAATGGAACAGTGGCATATGTATACCATAGAATACTATTCAGTTATAAAGAAATATGGAGACTTTACATGTTTCATGTTTACCTGGATGGAACACATTCTTGAAACACATTTTTCTTAGTAAGGTATCACTAAAATGGAGGGGGTGGGGAATGGTACCCAGTATATTCAATAAATATATAAAACAAATATATAAATCATTACACACCCAGAGGAAAGAAAAACACAAGTATAGTCTGGCAACATGGAGGGGAGAGGAGAGAGAAGTGAAGGGGAAGAGGAAGGGTGATTGGTGGGATCTCATCTAATGTGCACAGTGTGAGGGTGTTTAGCACATGCCCTGGGCTGAAGACTCCACTGCAACTTGAGCTTTACCTTAGAAATGAGAACAATATAGCCTAAAGGTTTGTACCCTCATATCAATCTGAAATTAAAAAAATAATAAATATTAAATTTTATAAAATAATGTTAAAAACAAAAGCAAGCACTCAAAATGTATTAATACATAATTGTTGTACTATTATTCATGCTTTTGAGAGTCTTTATGTCTACTATGGAAATACTATGTAATATTATACATCACTTCTCAACATGACTGTTAATAATATCACACAGTAAAATTCAAATAAGCCATAGTGGGCATATTTACACCATGGCAATCAGAGAACTCTATACATAAGGTATTGGGTTTATGTTTTGTTGATTGTCTAAACTTCAGAAAGTGATGCATAAAACATTAATATTGTAGTTTAAATGTTAACATGCATTGTGTCTATGGCCATTATATTGAGAATAGCATAAAAATTTAGAAAATAGTCTTTCTGTGAAAACTATTATATTTAGGAAATGAGCTGTTTATGTCATTGCTAAATGAGTGTATTTTCCACATATGCCTCCATTATTTCTCTTTTCTGTCATACATTTAAATGAAAATATTAACCAATATCCATCCTGGAACAATAGTTATAAATCAATGGCAATAATAGTCAATTGGCTGCTGATACAAAATTCAGGAGAAAAACATTGTGAGAGTCAATAGCCTATGGGTAAATGACAATAGTGAACGTTGTATGCTATATTATAATTTGAAAATGTGTGCTATAAATGCTTTATTTTAAGAAAATTAACCCTAAAATTAAGTATGCATATGCACATTTTTTTAGAGAGCCAGTTGTTAAGCATTTACTAGCTCACTGCTGAAAAGACCATGTAGGGGTTAACTGAAAAATGATTGAATGCACTTGCCTGTAAGTCATAAAATGATAATATGATCAAATAATATTCATAGGATTTTTACATTTTCTAATCTGAAATTCTGTTTAGAAATTAAAGTTATCTATATCATTTGCTACATATCCTGTAGCTGAATGACAGGGTTCTCTGTGACCCCCCATCTGAGACGATAGCCTACAGAGGAGATGGTGTTGGATTAAACACAAGACTTTCACACTAACTTAGTGCATAAAAGCCTGAGAGCCTGAGGAGGAATACACCCTCCTTTGCCCCTACTGGCAGCTCAAGACAGTGCAGCCCTCTTCTGTCTTCCCAGGGGTCTTTTATTGTTCTCAAACATCAATATATGTGCAAGAATGCAGGCAGGGCAGTCAAAGTTAAAGATAGAAAGCAGAACTCATACCCCCAGGAATGTAAAGTAAAGGGCAACAGTTCAGTAAACACAATGACAGGGTAATGGAATGTTTGAAACCGTTGATAACGTATAGGGAGGAAAGGAGTGGGGCAGAACAAGCAATATCCTTTCTGGCAAACATTTTAGCTTTCCCAATCTAAACTATTTATCTGAAGTCTATATATCTAAACCCACCTAAATAGCACACAGACATGCCCCCAACTGGGCTGCCTCCAGGACCCTTTCTTCTTTGAGCTTGATGGAGGGGCCACAGGATGGCCACCTGCAAGCTTTACCCTGAGTTGGAGGACCCATGAGGAATTCAGCCTGACTACCTCCCTCATTCCACAGTTAAACCCTGGTCCCCGATACACTCCCATTTCAAGTTTAGTCTCAGTTATTTTGCCACACACCTATATGATCTGGTACAATCCCTGAATATGCTCTGGTTCTCATATTCATTATCTCTATACTGCAGGCTTTAGAATCAATGCACATATAATATTATTCAATATATTCGCTTTCTTACCAGTTACTGCACTATCTGAAATTAAAATGAAATTACCAAGTATGTGCCAAAATAAAATTCGTGCCTCCTCTATGATAGGAAGATAATTAAAGTGAGGGAAAATGTTAATGAATAATCATTAATTTCAAGGAAAGAAGTCACTCAAACAAGTTTAGCTAGAAAAGAAAGTACATTTGTAAGAAATATGTAAAGCTTTCTCGAAAAATACAAAAGGTAAGCCCCACTGAGCCACATTGGGACTGCCTCAGTTTCTCTGGGGCATCTCTCTCATTCAGGAATCTTCAGGGGCACCTGACTCCCATTTTTCTCTGCAGTCTCTTGCTGTGGTTATTCATGTATACTATAGCTGCTGCCAAAGAACTTCCATTGCCTCAAGTCAACATCAGCTTATAATTTAATAATTTCCATAACCTGATCAATTTTCTAGTGCCCAACATAAAGGTTCCTGTGAGAACAATGTTTATTAGCTGAACCCGGATAGAGGCCATCCTTATGATCATGAGTCTGGGGTACACTCACAGATTCCACAGGGGGCAGATCCCAGAAAACAGCACGAGACCTCAGGGGATGCTTTGAGATGTTTCTAAGCAACTTTATACTTTTACTAATTTTTCTATTGCTTAAAGCTAAATGGAAATAGAATTCACATAAAGACACAATATACTAATAGCTTATACACTAGCATTAAAATATATTTGATTAATTAATTTTCATAAAGAATATGATACAAATCATTAAAATCATTTAATGTTGCTTTAAACAAGCACCAGAAATACCACTTTAATGTCTGGAGGTCATCGAGGCATGGAGAACTTCAAAACAAGTATCATTGCCAAGCCTAAGAAATTATTGATTAGCAAAAGAATATATGACATTTAGTACTTTAGATAATACTAATTATATTTGGAAACAAAATGCACCACTGAAATTGATAAAAACATGATTCATCATTTAATAAATTATCAGGGAGTGAGTGAATGCAATATTAATGTGATATAAAATATAATTCGTCACTTAAAAATATTGGTATCCAAAAATATTTTAGTATATACTAACAACTCTCAACATCATATAGACAGAGATGCTAAAACACTCTTAATGTCTCTGCTTCTTTTAAAATAAGTTTTAAGCACACTGGAAAGCTATAGGATCAGATTAGGTTTCTACACTCCTAATAAATACTTATATGCTGTCAGATACGCTTATCAAGATGCCATGCATGTAAGTAAAAAAGCATGTATATCAAATAAATAGTTGGTGTCTATAATGAGTACTCAGGAACTGCAATAGTTCCTGTCTCCTAAAATTATAACCCAGCCGTTACTTTACAATTTCAGGAAGCACCATAGCTTGTAATAGCAGTAATTTACATGCAAACAGACACAACTGTGTTATTTTACTACCAATTATAGTCTTATATGTATTTCCACGTCACTGTGTATGTCTAAAATTGCAATTAATGCCGATACTTAGAGAACAGAAACTAGTTCACCACAAGAAAACCTACTACCAAATCCTGGATTTCTTTTCTCTCTCTTTCTTTCTTTCTTTTTCTTTTTTTTTTTTTTTTTTGGAGACAGAGTCTTACTCTGTCAACCCAGGTAGGTGCAATAGCTCATAGCAACCTCAAACTCTTAAGCTCAAGTGATCCTCCTGCTTCACCCTCCTGAGTAGCTGGAACTATAGGTGCCCACCATCATGCCTGGCCAATTTTTCTATTTTTAGTGAAGACGCGTACTTACTCTTGCTCAGACTGATCTTGTACCCCTGAGTGTAGGCAATCCACTTGCTTCAGCCTCCCAGAGTGCTAGGACTACAGGTGTGAGCCACTGTGCTCAGCTCAAATGCTGGATTTCTAAGAACAAGAAATTATTAAACAGGGCAGTGCCTGTGGCTTAAGGAGTAGTGCTCTGGCCCCATATACTGGAGGTGTGAGGTTCAAACCTGGCCCTAGCCAAAAACTGCAAAAAAAAAAAAAAAAAAAAAAAAAAAGGAATGAGTAAAAATTTATCAAGCTCCTATTAACATGACTAAAATTGACTAAAATTGCAGTCAGGTGAGAGTAGGATGCTACTTTTCTTCTCAAGCCCTGGAATCAAGCAAAGAAAAATGTATCTTTAAAAAATGGATGGAAACACTTAGCGTTTTAGGGCATATAATACATTTTAGTGTTTAGGCTTTTGGAAGTCTCAGCTTCATTTTTCCTACTTTTGATAGGAAAAAATATTCATCCAGTGAACATTGTGGTGTAGTAAGGATGAGGGCCTTTGAGACAGCGTGCATTCAGTAAACAGCACTCACAGTGAACCTCCTGAGAAAAGAAACATTGCGGGTTGGGAATTTTACCGCGAAAGCAGTGATTTTCAACCAGTGGGCCCAGAGAGGTGTGCTGTGGAAATTTTTAAAGATCATTACTCAATTATTTTCAAAAGAAGTTCAAAGCACAGTAAGTATATTCTTTTTTTGTCTTATTTTTTTTTTTTTTTGATCAACATCATTTAAATGTGCTGTGGGAGTTTAACTATAGGTTTGAGTGTGCAGTGAGATAACAAAGATGAAAAACACTGCACTAAATGATCTCAAGAAAGAATAATGATATCAAATTTGCATCTTGAAAAGACAATTGTGTGTGCAATTTGTATGTGATGTGTGTTACATGTCTATTTCAGGCAAATGAGGTGGGGCAGCAGGGGTGTGTGCATAGTAGCTGCTGACAAGGAGAGAGGTGGGTAGAGCCGAGTGAGCTATTAATTGGTAAATTAATAAAACCACAAGATGGATTAGAAGCAGGAGTTGGTAGATCAAGTATGTCAGGACATCCCTGTGTCTCTTGAATGTTCGATTAGATGGTTATTAGTACTTGTAGGGACACAGAGGATATGACCAGGGGTTCAGATACAGTGATGATGAATTTGGATACCTCTGAGAAGCAGACTATGGGACATAACCAACCAAGTAGATAATGTGATAAACAGGTCTGGAGCTCAAAGAAGAGTTTTAAAGACGGGTAGTTGGGTAGTTGAATTATTAAGAAGTAGGACTACAGGCTCAGCGCCTGTGGCTCAACTGTCTAAGGCACCAGCCACATACACCTGAGCTGGTGGGTTCGAATCCAGCCCAGGCCCACCAAACAATGACGGCTGCAACCAGAACAATAGCTGGGCATTGTGGTTGGTGCCTGTAGTCCCGGATACTTGGGAGGCAGAGGCAGGAGACTCGCTTGAGCCCAGGAGTTGGAGGTTGCTGTGAGCTGTGATGCCACTGCACTCTGCCCAGAGTGATAGCTTGAGGCTCTGTCTCAAAAAAAAAAAAAAAAAGAAAGAAAGAAAGAAAGAAAAACAAGAAGTAGGAATACAAACTATTCCTCACCTATAAGTGAGACTCTATCAGGGGAAAGGTAAGAAGAGTTTCTCAGCAGAGGCATTGTGGGTTTTTTTGACAAAGCAGTTCCTTGATGAGTGGGACTGTCCTGTGGATTGGCTGCGTTACTGGATGACAACAGCATCCCCAGTTGTGATAAGTCAAAATGTCTTCAGGCATTGCTAAATGTCCCTGGTGCAAAGTCACCCCCAGGTCAGAAGCATTGGGTTACAGTTCCTTTAACTCTGTGTGATAATTAAACTCTACAAAAAGTCTTTATTTTTTAATTCTCTCTTCCCAATATGTTCTCTTTTCAGAAAACCTATTTCCCAACATTAAAATATACACCCATATTGTCTCTTCTAATGACCTTTAATTTTGTATAACTTTTGCATGTACTTTATTATCTTCACTATTTTTATGTAAAAATCTTACACTATTATTATTTCAACTTTCATTATCTGTGCCTTAATTCTGTTCAAATTCCACATGAACAACTGGAGTACTTAATTGCTGTTCCTCTGAATGATTAGGATATTCTTGGAAAATGTCCATCTTACATAAAATATATCAATCACTCAAGAACATTTTTTATGTTACTTTAGTTTAAATGTGTTGATCATAATCACGCATAGAAATTTCTTTAGATATATTTGATCCACCTACTATAATTAAGTACCTGGCATATTTCTAAGTTTTTATAAGGTGTTAGATGAATTCATAAATGATGTAATAATTGCAAATAGGCAATTCAAAATTGATTTATGTAACATAGAGCCCTCAATTATAATGTTAACTTTCTAGAAATGTACTTATCAATTCATGATAAAATTAGTACTACAGAAGAAAAAGGTTAAATGTATTATTTGAATTATAAAACTTAGCAACAAAGTTGCTTAGTACTATTCAATTTTCTACTAAAATAAATAGCCTAATATCTTAAGACTATTTTATGAGGTGTTCATATCAATTTAGATCCTGTGTGTGACATATTATTAATGTAAATCTTCCTAACCAATAACTTTTTCTAATACTTGTACCATTATTTTGTTGTTGCTGCTGCTGTTGTTTCCTTTATTCTAGGGACAAATATAATGTATCTTCAGCTCTAAGAAGATTTTTAGACCAAGTTCTCAGACTTACAGGTATAATGTTTGTAATAATCTTCTTTTATTAATAAAATAACTATTTCTGTTAGTTATCTATAGCTTTGTAACAAATACCCCAGAATATAATTTCTTTAAAACACACACATTATTTCCTAGTTTCTAGGAATCAGGATTCAGACCATGATTCATCTCTGTGTATTCTGACTCTGTTTCTCATGGAGCTGTTTTTGAGGTGTCACCAGGGCCAAACCATCTCACCTACCAACAGAAACAGCACCCACTTGTAAGATCACTCAGTGGTTGTCAGAAGGATTTAGCTTTTTAGGGTATTTGAATTTCAGAGCTGGGTGAGTTTGTTACAAAATGGCAGCTTGTTTCATCAAATTGTGCTAGCCAAGAAGGGAAGAGAGAGAGAGGGACAGAAGGAGGGGGAGAGTGAAAGAGAGGGGTAAGGAGGGTGAGAGAGAGAGAGGCAGGGAGAGAGAAAGAGAGAGAGAGTAAGCTATTAATATGAAAGTTACAATGTTTTAAACCTAATCACAGGAGTGACATTCCATGACTGCTTCATATTCTCTTTGTTAGAAGATAGTTACTTCTGGGGCAGAGCAAGATGGCAGACCAGAAGTATCGTTCAGCTGAGCTCTCCTAGAATGACTGGAGAAAAAGAGAAAACCCAGCCATACATGACCCAGGGACTTATCAAGAGTCATAGGCCAGGGAGCACAGCAAGGAGGTGGTAAGCTGGACATAGCATATGATCTGGAGGAGTGGAAATCTGAAAAATTAGGCAAATGATTACTATCTCCTGGGATCAACTGGACCCCTATGGAGGTCTGGGAAGGAAGGAAGCCTTTCCTTTCCAGAGTTTTCAGTTTGGGGAGGAAGCTGTGCATTGAGTGAAATCTTGGAAGAGTGGGTGGACTCGAACAGTATACAATGACCAGATTTGAATGCCATTTGGAGTGGATTTGCCATAGGTTTGGTGGTTAGCAAAGCTGCCATACTGAGGTCTCATTAGCCAGGGGGCTGCGATTGTGGGAAGATTAAGAGAAGGTCTTAGCAGGGGCCTAAAGCACAGCCATCTCAATTCTGCCTGCCAGGATCAGAACTCCACTCTTGGGACAGGCTGAGGGACTCCCACACCTCACAGATTGATTGGAGTTGGGGGGCACTGTAAAACCTGCCTATAAAGGATTCTTGTGAGCTTTAAGATCCCAACCCAGAATGGTCTGAATACTGAGGAAACAATCAGATGATCAATCACCAAGGGCAACTAAGATAGGAATAAGGACCAAAGAGGTTGCTGGCTATGTTCTCCATCTCCTAAAAAAAACTCACAATACTACCTCGTGTCCCAGTGACATACAGCAACATGTTGATATCAAAAGCAAAGACTTATTTTTTTTAGCCACAAGGAACAGTTTGGCTTTGCTCAGGGTTAGGCCATTTCAAAACCTAAACTCTCAGACAAGGTAATTTGAAGCAAAGGAGGAAGCAAGAAGGAAAAAGGAGAACAAAAATATGAAAAAGAAGAAAGAACACATGACAGAAACAACAGAAAAATTCAGGCAACATGAAAAACCAAAACAGAACAACTCCCCAAGTTACCATGAGGCAGCTACAGCAGAAGACTCCAACTAGAACAAGTTAATGGATTTGACACAAAGGGAATTTACAATATGGATGATAAAAACAATAAAAAGGAATGGACAAGAAAATGGAAAGACAGAACCAAGAATAAAATGCCCTAGTCCAGATGGCTTCACACCAAAATTCTATCAAACCTTCAAAGTAGAGCTTATACCCATGCTGCAGAAATTATTCCAAAAAACTGAGAAGGATGGAATCTTCCTCAACATGTTCTAAGACGCAAACATCATCCTGATACCAAAACCAGAAAAAAAAAAAACTAAAAAGGAGAACTTTTACACCAATTTCACTAATGAATATAGATGCAAAAATTCTCAATAAAATCCTAGTCAATAGATTAGAGCTACATATTAAAAAATCATTCATCACAATCAAGTAGGTTTCATCCCAAGGGTGCAAGGCTGGTTTAACATATGCAAGTCCATAAATGTAATTCATCATAACAACAGAAGCAAAAACAAAGACCATATGAGCCTCTCGGTAGATGCAGAAAAAGCATTTGATAAAATTTAGCATCCTTTTCTAATTAGAAAACTTAAGAATTTAGGCAGAGGTGTCACATTTCTTTTTTTTTTTCTTTTTTTTAGACAGAGTTTCACTTTGTCATCCTCGGTAGAGTGCTGTTGCATCACAGCTCACAGCAACCTCCAACTCCTGGGCTTAGGTGCTTCTCTTGCCTCAGCCTCCTGAGTAGCTGGGACTATAGGCACCCGCCACAACGCCCCGCTTTTTTTTTTGTTGCAGGTTGGCTAGGGCTGGGTTCAAACCCACCACCCTCGGTATTTGGGGCCAGTGCCCTACCCATTGAGCCACAGGTGCTGCCCCAGTGGCACATTTCTTAATCTGATTGAAACCACCTATTACAAACCACTAGTTAACATCATACTGAATGCAGTAAAACTGAAAGCTTTTCCACATAGAATTAGAACCAGAGAAGTTTGGTTGTACTTCTAAGTTCTACTACTATTCAATATAGTGTTGGAGGTTCTAGTCAAAATAATCAGGCAAGAGAAGTAAATAAAGGGCATTCATATGGGGCCAGGAGGTCAAATTCTCACTCTTTGCCAGCAATATGATCTACCCAGAAGGAAAAAAATATCCTTTTATCATAAGGACCTTTGCAAAAGACTATTTATCGCAGCTCAATTTACAATCACCAAATGTGGAAACAAACTGAATGCCCACCAACCCAGGAATGGATTAACAAGCTGTGGTATATATACACCATGGAATACTATTTAGCCACTAAAAATGAAGACATCTTTTGTAATAACCTGGATGGAAGTGGAACACATTCTTCTTAGTTAGGTATAATAAGAATGAAGAAGCAAGAATCCAATGTGCTGAAGGGGGAAATAGGGCAATGAGGGATCAGCAAGAGGGGAGGAGAGAGGGGGATGGGTGGTCATGGTGTATGGCACACCAATTGGGGGCAGGTCATAATTAAAATAGGGACTTTACCTAACAAATGCAATCAGTGTAACCTAATTCTCTGTACCTTCAATGAATCCCAAACAATAAAAAAAAAAAAAGAAAAGAAAAGAAAAAAATGATTAAAAAATGGAAGATAGTTCAAGGGGAGATAATTATACAGCCTGTAGATACCAGGAGGCAGAAGCCATTGGGGGCCAACATGGATGTCAGCCTACCTCATTGCTGATCTTTTATTTTTCACTTTTGTTTCTCTTAGATTTTGAAAGACCCTGAAGGATTGAAGATTTCCCACTGGGACTCTTTTGTGATCATACCCTCTACTGATTCTTCCCAGCTTTCTTGCTATACCAGATGGCCAAATCAATGGCTGCTAATACCAAGAACAATTGTTTTTTGTTTCTGAAAACATTTTTTAAACAATTATCCCCCAAAGTATAGGAACACTGTTTTCTCTTGCTACATATTGTAAAATTCTGCCTTTCTTATACAAAACACAGAACTTCTTTAGAGTTTACTTCATTTTGTAGCATTGTGAGTAAAGGCTGATGTTCAAGAGTATGGTGGTTGATATTCTTTCATGGTTTATTTGTGTATAGTTTGTTTATCTTTCATCCATCTGAATTAATGGTCATCACTGTTGATAACACTTTCAAGAAATTATTTGGTTTTGTCGATCCTTTCTAGTTCAACCTTCTATTCTATTTTATTTATTTTTTGAATTTTATTTTTTTATTTCTTTGGGTACATTTAATTCTTTTGTTGTTGCACTTTGGCTTCCTGAGTTGGATGTTTTCAAATTATGTCTTAGGTGGAGAAGATGTCAAAACCGAATTATACATGCCAATCTATTGTGAGCAAAGGCTGATGAAGGTTGAGTGAGAATGATCAGGATCAAGCAGAGAGGACCTACAGACCATGATAATTATCTAACATCTGTTAAAAGAAAATGGGCAGGAAAAGGGATTACATAAGAGGAGCTTCAGACTAAAGGGCAACTCTGAGAAAGTCTCAGCATGATGACAAGGATCCCCAAAGCAAAGACTACCCAGTAGAGGAATCCCATAGTGGGCAGGAATAGTCCAGCCTTCCTACTACTGCTATTCCCAGTTATGGGCTCTACAAAGGCCTGAAAGTGGCCTGAAGTGGACGTTGTAGCAGATATGAATAAGAAACCACTGGACTCTCTCTGCCAATTGCCCTTCTCTGGCAAGTGGGCTGGGAGAGAGATGAATGGTACCCTCTCACGCCAAACAGTTTATTCCTAGCACCACACAGGTCATCTAATCAAACATTTTTGAGAATCCACATTTATTATGGTTTTTTTTTTTCATGACGGAAAAATATTAGAAAGAATTTAGAGGAAAAACTAAGCCCCATAACTACAATTGGTCTGGAAGCCATTGTCTGTCTTCTCCTAAATTATGCAAATACCTCTGGTTGCTGATCTCACTCAAAAATTCTTTCTTTTCTTTTTTCTTTTTCTTTTCCTTTCCTTTTTTTTTTTTTAATTTAATTTTATTTTTGGAGACTAAGTCTCAGTCTGTCACCCTGGGTAGAGTGTTGTGGCATCACAGCTCACAACAACTTCAAATTCTTGGGCTTAAGTGATCCTTCAGCCTTAGCCTGTTGGGCAGCTGAGACCACAGGTGCCCACCACCATGCCCAACTACTTTCTCTAGGTTTAGTAGAGACAGGGTCTTACTCTTGCTCAGGCTGGTCTCAAACCCCTGATTTCAAAGTAGTTGCCTGCCTCAGTCTCCAGAATGCCTGGTCAACGTTCAAGATATATATATATATGTATATTCATACAAAATGTGGACCTATCTACTTGAATAGATAATCTGAATAGTGCTAGGCATAAACTGTTGGCGTGAGAGGGTACTACTCATCTCTCTCCTGGACCACTTACTAGAGAAGGGCAGTTGGCAGAGAGAGTCCAGTGGTCTCTTTTTCATATCTGCTACAATGTCCACTTCAAGGCCACTTCCTGGTCTTTGTAGAGCCCATAACTCACTCACTCTCTCTCTCTCTCTCTCTCTTTATATATATATATATATAAAGTTCTTATATATATGTATTTTTTTCCAGCTTGATATGAGGGTATAAATGTTTAGGTTACATAATTTTCATTTCTAAGGTAAAGTGCAAGTTGCAGATGAGCCCTTCACCCAGGGGGCGTGCTGAACACCCTCACATTGTGCACACTAGGTGAGATCCCGACCATCACCGTCCTTCTTATCCTTTCCCTTCTTATCCTTATCCCTTCCCCCCTTTCTTCCTTCTCCTCTCCCTTCCCCCTCACTAGTCTATACTTGCATTTTTCTTTCTTGTGGGTTTGTAGTTGTGTATAGATTGGTTTCATATTAGTATTGAGTACATTGAATACTTTTCCATTCTTGCAATTCCTTTGTAAGAAGAATGTGTTTCAACCCTATCTAGGTAAACATGAAAGGCCTAAAGTCTCCATCTTTTCTTATGGCAAAATAGTATCCATGGTGTCCATATATCACAGTTCGTTAATCCAATCATGGGTTGATGATGGGCACGTGGGTTGATTCCACATCTTGGCAACACTAGTGTTATTGATGGCTTGCCTGGTGCTCTAGCTCAAACTCTTTCATAAGGAAAATGACCCCTTGATAACCATTCTCAGGCCTGGAGTGTCATGTGTGTCCATTCACTGTAGAAGAAACTGGGTTTTGAGAACACAGCCTCAGGCTCTTATGCAGCTTTGACATCTGCAAAGGGGACTGGGCACTGGACTAGCCCCTTGCAGTGAAGGAGAGACTTGGGCAAGGATGGCGGGTTCCATTGTCCATGCTCTGCTCAGTCTTTGTCTGTGAGAGGATCATTGATAATGTGTCCTTGGCATGAATGCACCAACTGTGATAGCAGCTAGGGTCTGTCCAGTACCAACCCTTCTCACAGCCCATCACCTTGCAAGGAGATCTGAGCAACACACCTCTATTGCCACCTTTAATTTTATCCTTTTTTAACTGTAGGCATTTATAGCCCTAATCCTTCCCCCAAGATTTCTGTTGTATCTTATCCATTTTGAAAAGTAGTATTTTTGTTAATCTTTATTTGTATGTCCTAATTGTTATTTGTAGTATTTTTAGCAGTTTTTTTTAATAAGTCATTTGTACATAGATTCTTTGTTTATATATCTATTAGGATATTCTCCTTAATAATTAGTTATTTACATAATTTTTTTAATATTTAACAATATTTTATCTTTGTACAATTTCTTTTCAGATCAGTTTTATTTTGTTTAGAGAATATATCCAATATGATATGATTCTAATTGTTGAATACTTGTATGGGGCTTGTTTGAATGTTAAATATATGCATGAAATAATGTGTATTTTTGAATTGTTGGATTTATTATTCTTTAGGTAGGATATTATATTCATGTTCATTTTATTCTTCAAACACATATATACCTATTCCATTATTTTTCTTTTTGATCTCTCAATTACTGAGGGACTTGCATTTAATTCTTCCTTCAGAAGATGGATTTATCGAGTCTCCCCTTAATTCTCTTACTTCCACTTTTATTTAATTTGAAGTTCTCTTGTAATGTATGGAAAAGTTCCAAAGTGTTATATCTGTAGGGTGAATTAAATACTTTAATATGATGTAGAGATAATCTTATTTCCAGGTAATGTCCTTTATTTAAATCTATTTTTATTAGCTTAACAGTTATTTTAGTTAGAGCATAGTGGTAGTAAATTTGCTCATGGTAAATTTTTAACATGAAAATTATTTTCTGCCAAAAATTAAAGAAAATTATTTTCTCTCAGCACTTTGAGATTTGTTTACAATGTTCTCTGTCTTTAACTTTTGCTATTTGGAAATTAGTTGTCATTGTTGTACTTTTCTTACTGCACTTACAATCTTCTTTTTTCCTAATAAATAGAGCTCATTATCAATTTATTTATATCCTATGTGGGAGCTGTGGAGCTTTTTGAATCTTACATTTAAAGTCTTACAGATTCTGAGAAACACTGAGGTACTTAGTTTTTAAGTATTATTTTCTTCCATTCTCTCTCTTGCTATCTCCAAGCACAGATTACTCTAACTGCCATCTCACTTATATTTTCACATTTTAAATATTTTTTATCTTTCCTAGATGCATTCTGGGTAATATCATCAATTTTATTTTAAATTTACTAGCACTTAATCTGCTATTAAAGCCATTTATTGTCTTTCTTTCTGTCTTTTTTTCTTTCTCTCTCTCTCTCTTTCTTTTTTTTTTAGGGATAGGGTCTGGGTTTTGCTCAGGCTGATCTAGAACTCCTGAGCTCAGGTAATCCACCCGCCTTCTCATCCAGAGTGAGCTATTGCACCCAGCCTCAATTTTTGTATTTCTAATCTCAACACATATACACACATAATGTAAATAATTTCAAGAAAACATATTTGTTTCATCTCAGAATAACCTTGTTGATACCCTCTTAGTCACAATTTTATATCTTTTAGATTGCAAATTAATTACAATAGACTTATTTTATATTAGGTATTTTATAGTCCTAACATCTCAAATCTTTGCAAGTCTAATTAGTTCTGCTGAGAATCACTTATGAAGACCAGTTTCTTTCTTAATAATTTCCTGATTTGTTTTCTTTTTTCCAAAATATGTTCATTTTAGCTTTCTCTCTGGAAACTATTTGACTCCTGGGTTGAGGGGAATTTTCCCCCAGGGTGAGTTTTATTTTGTTTTCTATTAACTCCTGATGTGTTACAAACATGGTAACTTATAAAATAAATAATTTGTTTATGGCTTATGAGCCAAGTTGTGTTTTATACTCAGATTCAAGTTTCACATAATGGATGGCTAAAAATGCTCAGGAAAGTATTTTTTACTAAACTTTTCATCCGTGGCCATGTCTGTGACAGATTACAATACCATGTCCATTTATGGAGTAGTTATTTTTATTTCATTGGTTGTAATTTTTATATTCTTCTAGCTGAAAAACATATAGTCTGAAAGTGAAGCATGGACCTTAATGTTAATTGCCAAAGTTAAAACATAGTTCAACCATATACATGTACTAAACATATGACTTAAAAATAAGGGAGCTTACATTACTCTCTCTACTTCAATTTCTCCATTTGTAAAATCTGGATGATAATGGTTATTTTGGCAATTAACTGATTTAATACAAATTTCTTTGAACAGTGTTTGACACATCATCTATCATCAAACATGTTAGTCATTACCATATGCTAATTATGTATTATTTGGGGGACTGGGTTTTATGACTTTGATTCTTGAGAACTTTGTCTTTTTTTCTTCCAGTCTCTGTTCAGATCTAAAATTCAAATTCTTATTCACTAAGCATCAACAGAACCAGTGGTTTCATCACTCAGATCCCTCTGTGGATTTATCTAGTATCTCAATTTTATCTCTTATGATTTCCTTTATTTGCTTTACAGCAAAACTATGGAATTAAAACAATTTTTTGACCTGTTTTGGATTATATATATTTTTTAATTTCATGAATTACCTTTTTTTTAACATGGGAGTTTCACCTTTTTTTGTTTTTGAAGTATATCTATCTATTCACCATATTATAGAAAATGGAAGCCTCTTTCCCCTGGCATTTCTGTCCTGTATATCACTTCAGCTTGCTTTCTTTTCTTAGAAGTGACACACTTGGAACTTCAGTTGTAGTTTAAAAGGGTGATCTCCTGCTTATACAACTGGTTGCTGCTATATTAGCACATTATTAGGAAATTGTCCTGACTCCAGGAAAATAGCCTAATTTCACATTTAGTTATGTGATTAATTAAATGATGTCTGCTTCACCCAAGTAGACTATGACATTTTCAGGACAAGGGCTGTGATTTGTAATTTATCTCCAGTACAATGCCTCATATTTTTACAAATATCTGTTCAGTGAATGGAGACTGAGTGGCAGGGAAATACCAGATACACAGTATGTTCTAAGATTTTATAACAAAATGAAGTGGCAAAAGTTTTAAAGCTTATCTGTTCAAATCAAATATAAGAAAGATTTATTCCCTACTACTTTTGATATTCATCGACATCCTAACCAGTGCAAATCATTGCAAATTTCTGCTGTCATTTTCATGGTATTAATTACCATTTACCAGCTTCTTTGAGGTTTATAACTTTAGATAATATCAAGTATTATTTTTCAAGTGACTATAATCTTCTCACATATGGTAATAGTACCTCTTATCAATTAATGCGAATTTTAGGATGTGGGTAATTTCCCTCCACCTGCCTACAACTATTAATCTTGATGATTTCAAATCTTAAATATTAAATATGATTTCAGTAGATGCTCATGCTCATTCTGTGGATTTTTAGTAAGTTGAACTTCTCATTTCTGATTATATTTTTTTCCCTCCTTGATACCCCACCCATCCACTTATATTGCTATGTCTTTGCTATCATAATTATCTCTTATATTTCCGGAACCTTGTTATGTCAGCTTGAACCTCTGTGACCTCTTGCTTGTTCTAACAATTTCTAACCACATTGACATCTTCACTTCTTTGCCTTTAATTTCTGTGCCCTACTAACTCCATCTACTTTCCTTACATTTTTCACTTCACTTTTTGTGTGCCCTAAATTATGTGGATCAATTTTTTTTTTTAATTTCATATTGATGTGAGGGTACAAATGGTTAGGGTACATTGTTTTCATTTCTAAGGTAAAGTTCAAGTTGTAGTTGAGCTCTCCACCCAGGGGGCGTGCTGAACATCCTCACACTGTGCACATTAGGTGAGAACCCGCCAATCACCCTTCCTCCCCTCTCTCCTCTTCTCTCCTCTCTCCTCCCCCTTGCTAGACTATGCTTGTGTTTTTCTTTTCCATTCTTATGATACTTTACTAAGAAGAATGTGTTCCAACTCCATCCAGGCAAACACAAAAGATGTGAATTCTCCATATGTTTTATGGATAAATAATATTCCATGGTATACATTTACCACAGTTTATTAATCCATTCATGAGATAATGAACATTTGGGTTGCTTCCACATCTTGGCAATTGTGAATTAAGCTGCAATAAACATTCTAGTGAAAATGTGCTTGTGGTAAAATGATTTTTTTTTAAATTTTCTTCTGGGTAGATAGCTAGTTATGGGATTGCAGAATCAAATGAAAGGTCTACTTTTTGTTCTTTGAGAATTCTCCATACTTCTTTCCATAGAGGTGGTATTAGTTCAGAATTCACCAACAGAGCAGAAGTGTTCCCCTCTATCCACATCTGATGTGGACTGATATTTTAATAATTTATTTGCAAACACAACTAATCCTCTTGTTCTCCACCCTAATTCCCACCAAGCCAGAACTACAAACTTGTTTATAATATCTGCCCATGCTACACATTTATAAGAACCATGATTTAATAATAATAAAAAAAGAACACTAGTGTGTTACTTTAATTGAAAAATGCTGTTTAGCCTTGAAATTAATAGACCCAGATTTCAAAAGTCCTCTTAACCCCTGCCAAAATTTCCTTTATATATTCCTTCAGTACTTTTTATTCATTACTCCCCTTATGATTCTTACCCATTTACCCTTTCCACAACCTGTCTCTCCACTCTGAGTGGTGGCCTTTGTTGCTTATTTTAATTAGAAGGTTGATGCAGGGAAGAATTCCTTCTTTTCATTCACCAAATCTAACAACCTACATCTAGCTGTGCTATATTAAATCAAGGTTTCCATTTACACTTTGTATTCCACGTTCTTTTAATCTATTTAAAAATTTTCTCCCACAACCACACTCTTTAAAAATTGCATCATTAATTTCTCCTTGTTTACTAAGTTATTACTTTTGGGAAGACAGCATCTTTTCCTTTGATATTTCTTTTTCTTTCTTTTTTTTAAATTAAATCATAGCTGTGTACAATAATGCAGTCATGGGTTACAGTGTGCTGGCTCTACATACAATTTGAAATATTTTCACCAAACTGGTTAACATAGCCTTCATAGCATTTTCTCAGTTATTGTGCCAAGACATTTATATTCTGCATTTAGAAAGATTCACATGTACCCTTGCATGATGGACCATAGGTATGGTCCCACCAATCAACCTCCCACCACCCATCCTCCTTCCTCCCCCCCCTTCCCTGTACCCATATTCTTGGGCTATAATCGTGCTATAGCTTTTGTTTGAAAGCCATAAACTAGTTTCATAGTAGGGCTGAACACATTGCCTACTCCTTCTTCCATTCCTGAGATACTTTGCTAAGAAGAATATGTTCCCTTGATATTTCTAAATGAAGGGAGCATTATTACAATAATGTCTTTGGTCCTTAGATAAAGGAATCAATTTCCTTATTGGTGGGTATTATTTCTTTTCCTTCATGACTTTTTCACTATTTCTATCCACTCTTCTCTGTTGTGGAGAGCTGATCTATTCTGAAAATCTGCAAACCTAGGCAATTTGTCTTACTTTTCTCTCTTTTTCAGGCCAGTTGAAGGCCTGATTTTATATATTTGTATGCAGGTCCAAATTTGTTTCTCACATGCTCTGTCCCAAAATCTAGACTGGGTACAGGCAAAGAATATTATGTAGTTTTTCCCCTGTGAATTTAGAGAAAACTCTCTAATCAACTTGTAACTTACAAAGCTAATATTTTATGCCCATTTCCCCAACACTTCTGTTTTATTTCTTAATTGATTCTGATCTTCGGGAAAGAAGAAAGTCCCATTAGTATCCAGGAATTGCATCAGCATAAGACAACATTTTAAAAAAATGTAAAACTTTTGACAACCTTTCCTTTCAGCTACTGTTGGAACATTTTGCTCCTCTTGTCAGTGAAACTTTATAGAAAAAAAAAAAAAACTCTACCAGTTGGGGCCACCATGATGTTCACTCCTTGGGAGATGCATTGTCAACTCACCAGTATACACCAGCATGTAAATATCCCTGTATAAATTTGCTTACATCTTTAGTTGATGGCTTCTTCCCTATTGAAGTTATTGTTTTGGATTCTGTAATTAACTTCTTTAAGTTTTTATTTGTTTATGCAATTAATAGTCATACTTAATAGGTTTCAGGTTCTGGGGGTATGTCAGGGAATGAAACACACGTACATGCACTAACAAATAAGCAATGTTGTATAACATGGTAGCTCACATGCTATCCAAAAAGACAGGGCAGGAAGTTATCTATCATGAACATGGGGTAATTAGCAATTTTGAAAATGTTTGTTGGAGTTGAGTTGCACCTTTATAGGCTTGTAGTCTAAGAAGAGACAAAGTATAATTTCTATTCCTTTAATTTTGCTGAGGTTTGATTTGTATTCTAGGATGTGACCTATTTTCGAGTATGTGCCATGGGCTGATGAGAAAAATGTGTTTTCTTTTGCTTTGGGATAGTATGTTCTGCAAATGTTTGTTAATCCCATTTGTTCTAGAGTTGTGTTTAAGATCTTTTTATCCTTGTTTAGTTTCTGTTTAGAGGATCTGTTCAGTTCTGTTAGAGGGTTGTTAAAGTCCCTGGCTATTATGGTGTTACAGGCTAACATATTGCTCAGACCCCACAAGGTCTGTTTCATAAATCTGGGAGCATTTAAGTTATGTGCACAAACAGTTAAGATTGAAATGTCTTCTTGTTGTATGATTCATTTGACCAGTATGAAGTGCCCATCTTTGTCTTTCTTAACTTTAGTTGCTTTGAATCCAGTGGTATCTGAGAATAAGATTGCAATCTTTCCTTTCTTCTGATTTCCATTTGCTTGAAATACAGTTTTCCATCTCTTGACCCTGAGTCTTGATTTGTCCTTCAAGGCTAGGTGTGTCTCCTGTAGCGGTATGGATGGCTTGTGTTATTTTATCCAATCACCTAGCCTAAGCTTCTTCAGTGGGAAACTCAATCAATTGACATTAGTTGAGATAATTGATAAGTGTGGTAGAATTTTATTCTTCTTGTATGGGGGAAAGAATCCCTATTTAGTAAATGGTGCTGAAAGAACTGGATAACCACATGAAAAAGACTGAAACTGGACCCACACCTTTCACCACTCACTAAAATCAATTCAAGGTGGATAAAAGATCTAAATCTAAAGCATGAAACAATAAAAATCCTTGAAGAAAGTGGGGGGAAAACACTTGAAGGTATTCGCCTGGGGAAAGACTTTTTGAAAAAGACTTCCATGGCTATTGCAATAGCAGCAAAAATAAACAAATGGGACTTAATTAAACTGAATAGCTTCTGTACAGCTAAGGAGACAACAACCAAAGCAAATAGACAATCATCAGAATAGGAAAAGATACTTGCATATTATGAATTGGACAAAAGATTGATAACTAGGATCTACAAATAACTCAAATTACTCAACATAAAAAGAGTCAACAATCCCTTATATCAATGGACAAGAATGATTAAATAGAATCTTCTCTAAAGAAGAGAGACTTATGGCTAATAAACATATGGAAGAGTGCTCACTATCCCTAATTCCCAGAGAAATGCAAATCAAAACCATCCTTATATATCACCTAACCCCAGTGAGAATGGCCCACATCACAAAGTCTCAAAGTTGTAGATGCGGGTGCAGATGTGGATGGAAGAGAACACTTACACTATTGGTGAGACTGCAAACTAACATAGCTTTTTTGTAAAGAAGTATGAAGAATCCTTGAAGAACTAAAAGTAGACCTCCCATTTGATCCTACAATCCCATTACTAGATGTCTACCCAGAAGAACAACTAATTTTATCATAAGAATGTTTGCACTAGATTGTTTATTGCAACTCTATCTACAATCACCAAGACATGGAAACAACCTAAACTAATAAACTGTGGTATATGTATATAATGGAATAGTATTAAGCCATAAAAAGATAGAGACTTTACATCTTTTGTATTAACCTGGATGGAGTTGGAGAACATTAGCCTTAGTACAGTATCACAAGAATGGAAAAACAAGTATCCAATGTACTCAATATTAATATGAAGCCAGTAGACAATCTAATACATGGCCATATAAGAGAAAAACTCAATTCAAGTCAAGTTGGAGGGAGAGGGGAGGGGTGAGGGAAGAGGGGAGTAGGGAGGGAGATTGGTAAGCTCTACCTAATGGGCACTATGTAAGGGTACACAGCACACCTCCTGGGTGTGGGACACAACAACAATGGTGACCTTACCTAACAAATGCAAACATTGTAATCTAGTTGTTTGTACCCTCACATTAACCTGAAATAAAAAGAAAGAAAAAAAAATAGTATATAGGCACTAAATCCTTCAGAGCTGCAAAATTAAAAAATTCCAGAAAAGAGGAGTGAAAAGAAAAATAGAAAGTTTAGTGAGATAGAAAAACAAGCAAGAGAAAATGATCTCATGGAAACCAAGTGAAAAATATGTTTATAAAAAGGGTCAAATGTTGATGATAGACAGGCAGACTGTCACATCTACAGGTGTACTCATCTCAGTCACTGGTTACCTCCAACAAGAACAGTTTTGGTAAAATGATGGAAGAAGTGCTCTCACTGTTGAGGGCAAAAAACAGTAGCAGATAAGTTGGAGATAAGATTGCAACACCTTCAAGGAGTTTGCTGGAAAGGGGATTAGAGAAATGAGAAATTACCTGGAGACAAAAAGGAGTGACAGTATCATTTCCTACACATGAAAAATACAAATAATAATTGATATTGAAGGTAGTGATCCACATGGAGAGGACAATCTATTATGGAAAGAGAAGGAGAAGATTATTAGGAAAATGTCTTTAAGTTGGAGATAGGAAATGAATTCTAGTGCCCAAGTTGAGGCATTTTTTAAAAAAATTGGAAGCATAGGGACTTTAGCTAAGAAAGTCAGAATATATGCATAAAAATCCTATGAGAAATTCTTTCCTAATATCTTAAATTTTCTCAGTGAAGTAAGAAAACTTATGTGAGAGGATTGGAGTTTGGAGAGGTTTAGGAAAGAGTTAAAACTATGAAATCAGTTGGGTATGAAGAAAGAGGAGTAGATAGATGAAGAAATTGGTGTGCCTTTTTGGTCAGAAAATTTGTGTTTGTGCATAGAAAGAACCACGAAGCTGTGTGACTATTTCCTCCAGCTATGTATAATAAACTGATTAGCAAAGCTTGCTAGAGAATTAAATTTCATCAAGATTTTTGTTTCCTTCATTGTAGAGGAATGGACACCATGCTTGCAAAGGACAGTTACTGATTTTGTCACATTAAGAACCGGACAATCTCCTGGCAAGCCTAGAGATGTTTTGTGACTTGGGGGCAATCCCTCTAGTAACTCACTGTTCTGGAATGAGATAACATCAGTCACTCACTAGTAAGCATGTGTTAAACATTGATGCTTAGTAGTTCTTCATGAGGGTTGTGGGGAAAGAACACGCAGCAATCCTTATATGTGCAGCCCCTTAACTCTCCACACGTGTTGTGTATGTCGTTACCATAACTCTCCACACCTGTTGTGTATAACCTTAATAAATAGCCATTGCAGAGGGGGCTCTGGGCTACCCTGCACTCAAAGTTAGCCCACCTCTCGCAAGCTTGTACTTCTAATCCATGTCATGCCTGGTTCCTTCCTGTGGCTACCAAGACCAGGGCCTTAGGGGTCACAACACTTCATACAAACACAATAAATGGAATGAGGTATGCAGGAGGTGATAGCATATTCTGATAATCATTTTTTAATGACCTCAATATACATTTTTTCTCAAACTCCTTCCATGCCTCTTCCACATCTCTTATCATTAGCATTGTCTGAGATTTTGTCCTGGGTCCTCTTCTAGGTCCTATTTTGACTCTCATGAGAGGCAAACTTGCCCAATTGTGTGCTTTACATACCACAATTGATGACACCCAGGCATTAATTCTGAGCCTTTATATCTTCCATAGCTCCAGATTTATATATCTGGCCCCACCGTGGTCGATCCCCCACATGGAAGAGAAATCCTTAACAGCTCAGAGGAAGGTAACTCCTCATCGCCACCTGCTTCTGAACAACCAGCATCAGGAGTAAAGCGTGAGTCCCAACACTCTGAGTACTTCTGTAAAGCTCCTTCACATCCCTTTCTGTTGCTTACAACCACCTTTAAATGTATAATGCCATTTTCCCCCAGTTTATCTCATTTATCCCTCAAACCTGGGATATCTTAATCATCATTCACTCCCAAGACTCAAGTATATCTCAGAAGACCTTTTCTCAGACCTGTCCCAAGACCTGATGTATTTTCTCTCCGCCACTTTTAACTCCAGTGTTCTTAAAAATCCCTGTATCTCTACATCCTCAAACTCTCCTCATCACCATTTACTTCAAATAAAACTTGATTCTGTTTTGATGATGCTGTTTCCCTTTCAACTCTCCCAAGTGAAGAGATCGTGTTCTTTCTTGCCAAAGGCAGGCGTCCTTTTATGGCAGTTCAGAGCTCCAGGGGGTTCACTCCATAACCTCTTTCTACAGGTATTTTTATAACATACTTTATTATGACTTAAAATGGCAACCTTAGATTTTGCTGCATTATAATCTGTTTCTTATGAACTTCTCAGGAATCTTTAGCAGATCCAGATGTGGATCCTTTTAATACAGAGACATAGAAAATAAAACAAGGATTGTATGTCACCTCCCCATACCCAATACACAATAATAAAACAACAGGGGCAGGGTAACTGCATGAAACACACCCATTCAAAAATGCAAAGAAGAGGAGGAATTTAGCAGCCACTAGTTCACTGTAATTCTGAAATCCCACGGGGCCAGTTTTGTGAGGTCACCTTACACTGGGCCCACATTTTATGAGGTCTCTCTACCCTTGATTAAATCTGTGTTATGCTCCCTTAATGTCTTTCCCCAGTCTATTAATTTCCGTGACTTGCCCTCTATCTTGTGGGTGCCCTTTCTTTTCATCATCCACTTTAGCCACATCTGAACTGAGAGTAGGAAATGCATCCTCCTGGGAATCTACTAAGTTCTTTAAACCTGCTTCATGGAGAAGCAAATCTTTTAATATCTTGACTAGTCTTAGCATCTTTTAATACAGGCTGGTTCTTCTTAGGCCAATGCAACATGATAAAAAGATTTTGAGACATTTTACTTATATTTTCTACTTCATTTTAAAATACCAATATTTATACCCACCATTAATTCTCTCTTCTATTTAGGCAAAATATTGAAAAAATAAACAGCATAAAAACCTGTATGAGACAACATCATTATTAAATAAATACATTTATTAGACATTTAGTTCCTTTCCCTGATGAATGTTAGAACAGAAATATGTGAAAATATATTAAAACTTAAAGACTGATTACATCTGTAGTAAAAGTATATCCAAGGCACATTATTTTAGAAGAGATATCTTACCCCCCCAACTAAAAAGACATTAGATCTTTTTTCCAGTGATTTAAAATAAGAAAGAGAACACAGATAACATATAAAATACCACAGCAATAAAGTCCTTTGCAGAATGAGGGTGAAATTGGAGGCCATTGCCTGAAGTGAAACAAGCTCAAGGCAGAAAGTCAGATAGCACATGTTCTCCCTCGGAAGTGGGTGCCAAAAACATGTGCACGCCTGGTCACAGAGAATGTTCTATGTGCATCTTTGCAAAGCACATCCTAAAAATAATGCAAATAAATTATTGTAAAATTATATTTGCCAAACATGCCATAAATCGTATCCTTAAAATTTTTAACATGCTTTTTCATTTTAAAATTTTTTTTCTATTTTCATTTTAAGGCATAATTCACTAAATAAGGCCCACAATTTTAGATCAAAAGTAATTTCTTAGGAATCTGTGAACATAAAATAAATATACACTGTTAGGCAAAATACAGATATAGATTATTTGAATGTATCTTCTAAAGAAAACCGTGAGCTCCATGGTTATACCACACCCTTAACTACAACCATGGCATTAAAATTTCATATTATGAAATATATTTTAAATATCGCTTGGTGGGTCCAACATGCACTGCTTCAGCGATGGGTTCACGGAAGATGGACTTTACCACCATGCAATACATCAGTGTGGCAAAATGGCACTCAAGCTCCGTGAATATATACATAAAAAAATGGAAAAATAAATAAGCATCAATTTAGTGAATCATATTTAAATTGCAAAGATGTTATTGAGCCTGCACAAAGAGATATTTATTACCATAAGTAATCTTTTAAAACCTCCATCCACACTTTTCAAAAGGTAATTTTATTAAACTTTTTCAAAAGTATTTTTTGCATAATATATATGGTATCTGTGTGTCTGGCAGTACAGGAAGAAATAATGAACACGCACCGTATCTTCATCTCTATGCAGATGAAGAATAGTAAGCTCTTGTCCTTGATTTAACATTCACAGAAAATCAACCAACTTAAAGGGTAACATGAAAAAATCCTTGTGTCAGCATTTTTAGTGTAATCATGTATTTCAATACAGCAGCGTACAGTTTAATGAGAACCCCTTCAAAATAAATCATAGCACTAGCACACTTTTGGAAAGAATAGCTCATCGTTGAAAAGTTCCAAAGAGGGAAAGTCATTTCTGATAAACCACGTATATTAGATCTTCACAAAGGGATGAATTGTGATCATGGACAGCTTGTCTGAATGTCTGCTAATGCATTTCCAACCACTCACATTACAAAGTTAATATACTCTGTTTTAAAAACAAGATTAAGATCAGAAATCTATTGCCACGGCAACAGCGCCCTCTGATCAGCCGCTCACTTCCCTCATTGCTATAAACGATCTTCAATGTTTCCAAGGATATTTGTTTATGTATATGTAGATATTTCTGCCCAAATATAATTTTATATTTATGAAGCAAGTCAATTCTCCATAAATAAATATGAATGGAAAACAAATATGGCAGCTATCTAGTATGAGTGGATTTTGTTTTGATTGTCTAAAATTTTTCTGAGGTTTATTTGTCTTTTGAGGATTACTGCTTTCTTTATAAAGCATAATCCATGCTTCAGCTTCACGTGATGAAATTTGATTTCTTTCCTGTGTCAAAAGAGAATTCTCTCTTCTGTTCAGAAGTAAAGAAACTCTTTCTCCCTTAAGTTTAATTTGAACATTGCTATGACCTATCAATAATTCCCAGCATTCCTCTTAAATTATAAAAAATGTATATTAAATTGATAATCAAGTTATATATTAAATTACTTTCCAGTTTGTAACAAAATTTGATAAAGTCAGTCTTTGAAAACATGTAATAGATTAAGACACTAAGAACATTCAAATATGTTGGTTAGTATTATTTTTTATTTTTAAACAGACAAGGAAGAAGATAAAACAAAAGGCACTAGGTTTACAAAAGTCTTAATCATTTTACTAATTTTCACAAATCCTAATTTTTTTTTCTGACAGGAAGAGAGGTTCTCACATTTATACTCATATTTCTAATGTACTTTCCTATATTGACAATCCAGATCTTACACTGAAAATTTTATAAATGTCTCTTAAACTGGCATCAAATTTGCATGAAAATATTCCACCAAACATACTAAAATTACATATGCATATATCACAATTATGGAAGAAAGTGTGTCCTAGAATTTTGCCCTACACAAAATGCAGATATAATGTTTATACAACAATAGGCACAATATAACTCTACCCTTGGGCACATTATACCTTTTTCATAAGTGAATTTGTTTTTTGGTTCTGTTTTGTTTTGGGGGGACAGAGTTTCACTCTGTGACCCAGGCTAGCATGCTGTGATGTCAGCCTAGCTCACGGCAACCTCAAATTCTTGGGCTCAAGTGACCCTTTGCCTCAGCCTTCCAGGTAGCTGGGACTACAGGCACCTGCCACCAGGCTGGCTAATTTTTCTATTTTTAATACAGACAGGATCTCACTCTTGCTCAGGATGGTCTCAAACTCCTGAGCTCAAGCGATCTTCCAACCTCAGCTTCTCAGAGTGCTGGGATTACAGGCGTGTGCTACCATGCCCAGCCCCTTTCATAAGTGAATTTGAAGCAAGCAACTGGATATTTATTTGGCTACCCCAATAAAGTACTTTAGAATTGTCATTTTGATATGTTGTGCAAGATATATATAAATCATATAGTTATGCCATCAGGTAATCAACATACAAAATAAGTGACTCCAGAAAGTGAAATCAATTAATTTTAATATGAGGAACTAGAAAATAGCCTTAAATGTGTATTCATCTCTATATATTTAATGAAAAAGAACAATAAGCAGCAAATATATTGAGGAATTCCAATTAGAATTACATAGAATTCTGAAAATCCCCTTATTAGGTTTGTTATGTGGAGTCAGACATTATGCATGAAGAATTTTTAACATTGTACAGGAATGGAGCTCTTTGTCATGGAATCAACTTATAAATTTAATTTGATTAAAACCATTAATAATCAGTCTTTCTAAATGCATACATGCAAACTCTACAGTTTTTAAAATAATTTCATATGATTCCTGGGATTAAGAACTTGTACTTTATTTTGGATATCAGGTAATGTTACAGATAATTGTTTATGCCTGTGTTAATATGGCAAAACTTTATGAGTATGGCTCCTGGAAAATTCAACTCTTAGCATAACACTGTTAAAAAAATTGAATATTTTTTGCTGACATGGTAATATAAGAACTATATTCTCTCAGGGTGTCCTGCAGTATAATTTATATATAAGAATATTGGCTTTCTTGGAACATAAAAAGTATATGAATTATTTAACTTTGGTTACATCTGTGTTTTTTATGAACATATTTTATGAAAATAAACTTGCAATTAATGCCTAATTCATTAATAAATAGAACCCAGTAGGCTATAAATATGTCTCTTGCCTTATATACTTTTAAAACATTGGATGTTCATGTTATTATAAAAATATATTCACTGCTTTATGGTAAAAGTAACTCATTAATATTCAAATTTAAAACTAATTAATGTTTACAGGTAAAATAAAATGTAAGAAAACTTTACAAGAAGTCTTCTGCATATATGTACAAGATCTTTGATCGGTATGATAATTAGAAGAAATTTGATGTTTGAGGACTCCAAAAAACCTAAAAGTATAGTCAATGTTAATTATTTCAACTACTGACTCTCCTTTTGCTAACCTATTATACAGAGTATATTTTTAACAAATTTTATTCCTTCACTGACAGAAGAATCCCTGAAACATGTAAAGGTCTGATGCAGAGAGATCTTCAACTAATTTCAACCTTAAAACTTATCTGCAAAAAAGACAGCAGTCTACCAATTCCTAAAAAGAGATATTCACTATTTTTCATTTGGCATTGCTAGACTACATTTGTCCCATATTAATTATTAAAACTAAATTGCTTAATACAATCAAAGATTGGTTTGAGTGTATTAAGGTAATAGAAAAAATAATTCTGGGCGCAGAAATATCTACTAAAAATAAAATAAAAGGTGAAGATAATGGATAAAGAAAGTTGTTCAGGCGTGACATTAGGAAAATGTAAATTAAAAACAGAAGTGCCGGTAGTGTACATTTACCAGAATGACTAAAGACTCAAGCAATAAAAGCTTATAAAATTTGAAGGTTTTAGAAGGAGGGAAAGCACAATTTGACTCCCATACATTTCTCATTAGAAAGCAGAGTGATATAAACATTTTGGGAAAATACTCAAGGCCATGTGCAGAGGCTCATGCTTGTAATCCCAGCACTCTGGGAGACTAAGGCAAGTGGATCCCTTGAGCTCAGGAGTTGGAGACGAGCTTCAGTCATACTCTGTCTCTACTAAAAATAGAAAAACTAGCAAGGTGTGGTGGGTACCAGTAGTCTCAGCTACTCAGGATACTGAGGCAGTAGGATCGCTTGAGCCCAGGAGTTTGAGGTTGCTATGAACTATGGTGCCACAGTACTCTACCCAGGGAGAGAAAGAAAGAAAAAAAAGAAAATATTCAACAGATTCTTGCAAAGTCAAACACATATACACTGATCATACAGCCCAATAATCTCATTCGCACCAAAGATACAAGAATATGTGTGTTCATTAGGGACCTATGCATAAGCATTCATACCTTTTTATAATTACGTGAAACTGGAATTCATGTGACAATCATCAGGATCAAGGATTCTGCCATCAAAGGATGAATAGATAAACAAATTGCAGTTTATCCCTAGAATGGATTACTGTTACCAAAGACTAAACAATCCCTACTAGCCAAACTAGGTGTCTTTGCCATTGGAAATGAACTTTCAGCATGACCTTCAGGGGTTAATAGTCTGAAAGTTAATACTTCTGAGAGGTTAAACAACGGAACAGATGAATGCTATTACTTTTGTTTTGCTAGCTTACTACATACATATATAATACACATGATTGTTAGGCAGAAGTCAAAAGAAGTTTACAGAATGAGAGCATGTCTCCATGTTGGAGTTCATAACTTCATTATTAATGCCAAATATTTTACTTTTCTTTCATTGGTTTTAATTAACTTCACAAGATAACAAATCACTTGTCTTAAAGTGATTTCCTATTTTTTAATTCTTTATAATTCATTTCATTTACTTTGCTGTTAGTTTTATACCCTCCTTAGTTAAGTGATTATTTATTTTAGTCTAGTGAAAATAATGAAAGTATTTAGGACTATAAATGTGCCTTACTTTCAACATTGGCCATGTCAGCTATGTTATGTAATTAGTGTAATTATTTTGTTTAGTCTTTTAAAATGTCAATAGTTAATTTACAATCACTAAAATGTGGAAACAGCCTAAATGCCCCTCAACCTAGGAATGGATTGGCCAGCTGTGGTATATGTATATCATAGAATACTATTCAGCTATTTTTTAAAAAATAGAGATTTTACAGCATTTTTATTAACTTAGATGGAGGTGGAACACATTATTCTTAGTGAAGCACCACAGGAATGGGGAACCATGAATCCTATGTATTCAACTTTGATATGAGGACAATTAATGACAATTAATGACACAGTGGGAGGTGGGGGAAGGAGAGAGCAGACAGAAAAGGAAAGAGTGGGTGAGGGAAAGGAAAAGAAAAAAAAGAAAATAGTGACTAATTCTCACATAAATTAGATTTAATTTTGACCGAATTACATTAGTTGAACTATAATTTTAATTTAACTTGTTAATATGTTAGGATATTGCATCCTCATTAATAAGTGAAATATATTTGTAATTTCCCTTTATAATAATATATTTTTTCCAATTTTAATATCAGGTATATCCAGATGAAGTAGAATAATTTTGAAGTATTTCTTTTTTTTCTATTGCCTATAAGATTTGTTATGATTGGTTTTGGTTTTTTTAATTATCTTCTATTTTTATTTATAAATATTAGTTGTCTATTTTTTGAGACTTTGGAGGAAAAAAAGAAGTAGAAGAAGTTAACTGATGACTCCGTGCTGAACCTCAGAGTCAAAGCATTCTATGATAGACATACTTCTTTGGGGGGGTTGGGCTGGGTTTGAACCCACCACCTTCAGTATATGGGGCTGATGCCCTACTCCTTTGAGCCACAGGCGCTGCCCATGCTAGACATATTTTTATCTGATAATGTGAATGTTACATTTTTTACATCATCATTATTATTATTATTGCTCAATATTTCATTGCAGCAATCATCTGATTTCTTTTCTGAATGTATTTATCTTTGTTCGTTCTTTACGAGGTTTTTGTTTCTAGTCCTTATCTTAAACATTGTCATTGTTATTAAATTTTAAGCCTTTTTAATTTCATGAAGGCAAAAAGTGGAAACCAAATAAACACATGTATATGTATAGAGAAAATTTTAAAAAAGTCAATAATTGCAGCTTGGAAAGCAGTTAGGAAAGCAAGCTACCTAAGAGAGTGTTTTCTTTTGCTTTAATTTCAAATTGTTTGATTTATTTGGATGGCATTTTCTCATTGATTCTTACTGATTTATTGTTTGGGCAGATTTTTGTATATGGTGGTGTTTTTCTCAATATTCCACAGCCAGAGGACAAACAAGTATATAATCATTGAATTGCATGAAAATTTTGTGGCGATATTTATAAACACACATGCACAATTGTATATCAGTGTGTACATATAGGTACAGACCTATACACATGTATTTGTGGATGTGTGTATTCACATAGATACATATATTTTTTAATAAATGTATTACTTAGATGTTCTATATCCTTATTTATCATCTACATCCTTGATTCTAAGGGATCATGATGAGAATACTATCCTCAAGCCTACTAATACCATTGCATTTGAAGTTTTTTTTCTTATTTTTATAATGGAAGTTCTTTGTACACTTAAGTTGATTAGCTGCATTAACTGTCATTATAGTCATAACTTTTATTTTTCATGCACTTACTATAAGGAGATTAGATGGATGAACTGTCATTGTAGTTATAACTTTTGTTCATCTCTATGTATATATCAAAATCTTTAGTAGTAGAAACGTTGTTTTATTTCTTCTGGTAATTTCTAAAATTGTGTTCCTCCTTCCCTTGGTAGGAGAGACCTGAATTACTGTCAGAGACTGAAAGGTGATCCATCTTCTTGGATAACCACAGTGATTTTCTGCTGCCTCTTTCTGGAGCAAGGAGAAACAAAAAGACTGAAGTAAAGCATCAGTCTCTAGCTAGAATAGCTATCTGGAAATGTCAACTTAGTACATGCATTTTCATTTCCCTTCTACAAGCAGGAAGGAATGAGAGAACTCAGGAAGGTTCAGCACCCTTGTGCTGCACTTCAATAATCTGTAGACCCTTTTGATAAAACAGTGATGTACAGGAGTATACATGAAATATTTGTAGTTTTATAGTATTTTTGTGACTGTTTTAAAAAAGTGAAATGTAGATCAAAGAGAATGGACATCTCTACTATTCTGAGAGGCATTTAAATTCTGAGTTTTTTAAGAAACTAGGCAAATTTACATTTAAAACAGCCTTATATGTAAATAATTCATTTTGATATTTGAAATGATACAAAAATTCAATTAAAACAATAGTATGTACCAAACACACTTTCATCTTAAATTCATTGTATTAAATGAAATAGCCAAGTTTATTAATTTCCTCCACAGATAGAGAAAAAGTTTCTTCATATTACTGAGTCTACAAATAGGGTATTTCTAAATTTTCTATTACATTATATGTCCAATAATTTATTACTTTTAAAACAGAGAATGAAGTTTATAGTAATCAATTATGTTGCCTCCATTCTCACTGGGTTCTATTAATCTTAAAACTACAAATCGTTGTGGAAAAAATTCCTCCTTATTCACGGTTTTCATTCCAAGTCAAATTGAAAATCATGATCTCTGATACTATGATGTTTTAAAGAACAAGAAAAGTCTGTAAATAATTGTGCTTGAACAGCTCTTCTCTTATAGGAGTTACTCTTATTTGGAAGCCATTTTCTCATTAAATAATTATGTTCCCATTTTCTTATCATATGCGTGGAGGGAAATGAAGCCTATTTTATAATGTTTCAAAAATCTGTAACTAAGGGTAAGTAATAATTCAGAAATTTTTTTGGTTAATCAATAAAGCACTTTTTGTTTTTTATTTCATTTAAGAGAAACAACTAGATTTTACATTAATGTGATAATTTTTCATATTTTTTGGGCTCATTTCTGGTACTATTTCTTTTCACAATAAAGTAGCTAGTACTTTAAATAAATCCATGATTTAAACATATCATTCTGTCTACCTTACAGAAAATGGATTTTTTTAAAAAGACTTATCACAAACATAAGAATCACACATATACAGAAATAAAATTCCTTGTATTTATTCAAAATGTAACTATTCTATGAAACTGTTTTTTACCTTAAATATTAATATACAGTTATAAATATCAGACAAGTCAGTATATGTAATTTACTTAGCGTGAAAGATAACTGAAGAATAGCAATTTTTTTTGATATTCTGAAGATATGTTCATACTTTTTGTTTCCATATTTTCTATTTGTCTTCCTCTCCAATATATGCTATGTAGAATTTTTTAAAAAGATAGTTAAAAGTTGTTAATCTATGATATTTTGGACTAAATTTATTAGATTCATGAGTCTGCATTTCCTAGAATCCTTTTCTTTCATAGAATGGCCAAAATTTTCTTTGAATTATCTGATAGATGCAATTTCACCATGATACCTAAATATATTATATTTAACAAATTAAGTATATAACACTAGCGTTAGTTGCAATCATTTTAAAGACTCACCATCAATTCCACAATAGAGCAAGATTTTAAAAGGGTGTTAGATAAAGCAAGATTTGTGAAAATGCATTCAAGCTTTATTTAAACTTTGTGTGCATGTATGTGTGTGTATTTTAGTGTATAAATAAAAAAGCTTATTTTTTTTAATTGGAATGATTCAATGCTAGAGGAATTCCCACACACATTATAGTGCAGAAAGGAAGAAAAAATCCAGAGCTCGGTCCCAAATGCTGATGTGTGTATATCTGTTTCTGTGAATGTGCATGTATATAAATAAATCTTCATATGTAAAATATTCTGAATAAAATACTTCTTAACCTACCCTAATCATGACTTTTAATTGTAACTTTATGTTCTATTGAGGTATAAAAAAGATCTTCATTTACTTCTAAGCTTGCATCCTCTATTTTTTCTTTTTTTTCTATTAAGAATATTAATCTAGGCCAGGTGCAGTAGCTCAGGCCTGTGATCCCAGCACTCTCGGAGGCTGAGGCAGGTGGATCCCTTGAGCTCAGGAGTTCGAGAACAACCTGAGCAAAAGCAATACCCCGGGTGGTGCTGTGGCTCAGTGAGTAGGGTGCCGGCCCCATATACTGAGGGTGGTGGGTTCAGACCCAGCCCTGGCCAAACTGAAACAAAAAAAAAGTAGCTGGGCGTTGTGGCAGGTGCCTGTAGTCCCAGCTACTTGGGAGGCTGAGGCAAGAGAATCGCCTAGGCCCAGGAGCTGGAGGTTGCTATGAGCTGTGACACTATGGCACTCTACTGAGGGTGACAAAGTGAGACTCTGTCTCTAAAAAAAATAAATAAATAAATAAATAAATAAATAAATAATAAAGAGCAATACCCCATCTTTATTAAAAATATAAAAACTAGCCATACTTGGTAGTGGACACCTGAGAGGCTGAAGCAAGAGGATCACTGGAGCCCAAGAATTTGGGATTGCTGTGAGCTATGACTCCATAACACTCAACCCAGAGTGATAGAGTGAGAGAGTCTGTCTCAAAAAGACAAAAAAATAAATAAATAAATAAAAGAATACTACTCTAGTTACTTAAGTATAAAAATAAATTAGGTATATGTTTGTGTCTGTGTATAGGTATGTTTTTAATAACATTGTATTCCTGTCATATGGGTATAGAAATGGGTATTTCAGTACTGGTAATTGTCAGATAAATGACTTTCTTTTAAGAGTAAGAGCTTTTCTTGCCCAGGTTGTTTGTTTTTTCAATCAACTGAGCGGCAGTTAACACAGCAAGAGGCCAAAATGGCTGAAGGGTCTTTTTAACTGGAAGCCTTAGATTTCTTCATTTTTGTAGGTAAAGACTCTGCTAATTTCTTTTAATTAGCTTATCTAATTACCCTAAGTGGACCAATATTTATCCATGTCTTGCCTGTGCTAGGGATCTGAAAACTTCCAGGTGGAATTTCTGTACCCATGTGCTCTCTCTCTGCAACCCTTTGCCCTTCCCTCCTCCATCCTGCTGCTAAGCACTGCATCCACCACCCTTGGGACTAAAGAACATGGAGACACATACCCAGTCACCATATGTATCTTTTTTCAGTTTATATCAGAAGAACACCTCCATCCTTCAAGTATCTGGCCCTTGATAAGAAGAGTCATTTTCCATGATGGTATCTGTTTATTACCTTCTGATCACCTGATTTAATATTGACACTCACCCTCCAACTTGCTACCTCTCACTGTTTTTTAAATAACTTGAGATATGAACAGAACTTTCTCCAAAGAAGATAGACGAATGGCCAACAAACACAAGAAAAACTGCTCATCATCCCCAATCATCAGAGAAATGTAAATCAAATCCACATTTAAATATCACTTGACCCCAGTGAGAATAGCCCACATCACAAAGTCCCACAGCTGCTGATGCTGGTGCAGATGTGGAGAGAAGGGAACACTTATGCACTGTTGGTGGAACCGCAAACTAATACAGCCTCTTTGAAAAGAGGTATGGAGGATCCTAAATGAACTAAAAGTTCAAATGTTCCATTTGATCCCACAATTCCATTACTAGGTATTTTCAGAAGAACAAAAATCAGTCTACCATAAGGACATTTGCACTAGATTGTTTATTGCAGCTCAATTCACAATCACCAAGATGTAGAATCATTTGAAGTGCCCATCAGCTCATGAATGGATTACCAAATTGAGGTGTATGGACACCATGGAGTACTATGCAGCCATAAAGAAAGATGGAAACTTTACATCTTTTGTATTTACCTAGATGGAATTGGAGAACATTCACCTAAGGAAAGTATCACAAGAATGAAAAAGCAAGTATCCAAGTACTCAGTTCTAACATGAATGAATACAAGCCCACACAAGAGAAAAACACAATTAAACTCAAGCAGTTGGAGGAGGTAGGAGAAAGGGAGATGTGAATGAGGAGGAAGGGGGTATGGCAAGCTTCCAACTAACAAGTCCAATGTATGGCTATATGGCACACTTCTTAGGTGAAGGGCACAACTATAGCTTGGACTTTACCTAACAGACACAAACAATGTAACCTAAGCAACTGTACCCTCATATTAATCTAAAATTTTAAAAAAGTTACATATCACTGGTCATCCTCTAATAAGTTGTATTTTCCCCTATTGATTATTAATCATTTACTATTTGTCTCTCCTCACTGTATCTCAATTGAATTTAAGGATTCTCTTTTTCTTTTTTATACACAGTGAAATTCTAAATTCCCAGAAAACTACCTGCTGTATTTAGAGACCCAGTAAGATTTTCTAAGTGAACAAATCCTCCCTTATTTTGTTAAAATCACTTTGCTGTAAACTTACACCATCAACTTGTGGATGTGTTATGCGAACAGTGACTGCAGTGGAAGTGAGTGATGGGACTAGAAGTTACAGTTGCTGGTTCCACCTCACAATGTTATGCCCCAACTCCATCTTGCTAAGGGCTTTCAACTCTCCCCCTTTAAGACAGAAAGCTCAACTGAAAGAGTCTAGTAATAACTGCAAAACCCTAGCTTCCCCCTGTAAGGAACCCTGTTATCAGGAACTGGCTCTTGTCAAATTCAGCTTACATTAAGGACTTCCCCTCCCCTACCAAAATCCCCTTATAAAATATTTCCACTCCTGCTTCTAGGGGTCAAAGGACTTTGAGGCATGAGCCTGCTCTCAGCCTGACTGATCAATAAAGGACCCTTGCTTAATTTGGACTCAGTGTGCTGGTGTTTCTCTATTCCACTTGCTTTGGGTATAACATTTGGAGGCCCCAGTGATATTCACCAGCCAGAGAGTTGGCTTCCCTGTGTAGCCCCCTAAGAGAGGACAGAAATTATAGGGGAGGTGCCCCCTGGGATGTTCTAGGGCCCCATAATTCCCTGAACTTCTCCTGAGGGTTTCAGAGGGAGTCCTTCCAACCTCTCACGCAAATTCAGGTCCTACAACTTATTCTTAAGAGGTAATTGTCTGTAGTGTTTGAGTCTGTGGTGTTTGTTTGAAATTGTTTTGTTTTATATTGTTTAGAAGGGCCCCTAGGGACCTCTGAGGGGAGACCACAGGACAGGAGCCTCAGGGGTTGGTCCTGCCTGGCGTGTCAGAGATACTAGGATGCTATTTCCATCAGGACTCAGGTGTCATGTCTTTTGGCCATGGGGAAGTTTGGACGCAAAGGCCCAGGTGAAAAGGGAGCCTCAGGGGTTGGCCCTGAGGACAGGCCCTTAAACCTATAAGACAGGAGCCTCAGGGAACCCGGCCTATCTGTGAAGTACCCTTATTTTCCCTATGTATGGTGGCTTTATGGGTGACTTTTGGGACATTCTGTATATAAACCAAAATATCCCACTGAAAAGTTTTGGAAACACTTCATTATGTAATTTAAAAAAGGTGGTCAGAACAAGCTTTTTGACATTTTGACTGGGACTTGTGGTTTTAAATTTGCACCCCAAACTTAAAGAAGAGAAATATTTAAGTTGGTCCTAAATTAGCTGGCTAGGGAAAAAATTTCATGTTGGAATTTATCATTCAATATAATTGGAATTGTTAAAAAATGCATTTTTTTTTACTGGCTATATTACATTCATTTAAAAGTGTCACTCATTCTGATGTGATTTGATTTTTTAATAGTACATTCCCTGGTTAAAAATTTATTGTGATGATATAAACAATTAATACCTTCTATTTCTGTTATCCTTCTGGATTAAATGTCAAAATTGCTTTTCCTCTCACTTGATTTTAGCTAAGATTTTCACCTGAAAAGTTGACTCACTAAATAGTATGATGGATAAACATGAAAACATGTTGTGGGGTAGTTTCAGTATAATGAACATGATGTAATTTGTACATTATTTTGTAATTTACATGTTTAAGAGTGGTTTTGGATTACCACAGAAGAACAAAGTGGAAAGTGCAGAGTTTCCATGTACCCCTTCCCCACACATACCTAAACCCCCCATTATCAACATATTCCACCAGATGGGTACAACTGTTACAACAGACGAACCTACCTTGACAAGTGTTTATCAATGTTACTTTATGAGCAGCATTAAAAATATGTAAGTACAGGAGTATGAACATGACTTTTATTTGTGCATGATACATTTACTATGTGAAAAAAAGTAAACTTGGCTCTAAAATGTATTATTTGGGGGAGGTAAGCACAATTAAATATTCAGGCATTATACAAGTTCAGAAAACTATGCAATTTTGTGTTTTACCATTATATATCATACAGAATAATTTTGCTGCCCTAAAATCTTCTGTATCATAACCCCTAAGGCCCTGATCTCGGTCGCTGCAGGAAGGAACCAGGCGTGACACGGATTAGAAGTACAAGAAGTGGATTATTAAATCCGCTAACAGGAAGCGGACTAACCTAGAGTGCAGGGTAGCCCAGAGCCCCATCTGCAATGGCTATTTATTAAGGTTACACACGACAGGTGTGGAGAGTTACAGTAATGACATACACAACAGGTGTGGAGAGTTAAGGTAATTACATAAGAGGATTGCCACGTGCTCTTTCCTCACGTGTTCTTTCCTCACAGTCCCCATGAAGAAGGACCAAGCATCAATGTTTAACACTCACACATGCTTACTAGTGAGTGACCGATCTTACCTCATTCCCAACACTGAGTTACTAGGGGGATTGCCCCCAAATCACAAAACGTCTCTGGGCTTGCCAAGAGACTGTCCTGTTCTCAGTGTTTCCTTTTAATGTGATAAGAATCAGGAACTGTCCTTTGCAAGCATGCTGTCCTTTCCTGTGTTTCAGCTCCCTCTGTCTTGAAACTTCAATTATTTTCTGTTATTTTTCTCTTACAGACTTATATGTTCTACTCACTTAAGTTTGTGATATTAGAGTTCTCCACTAAAACACGATAAAATAAATGAGTGACAAAATGTGGCAAGGAAGACAATACCTGGCATGTCGTAAACTCTAGGCTCAGCCTGGAGCATGGCTGGCAAAAAAAAATGGAATCCAGTAATTTAACTGAAGTCTTGTGCCCTGATGTGTCACCTGGACAGAGCTGAAGAGTTCTGTAGAGAAAGACATCTCATGGGAACTGTGGCCTAAGCATTGAACATGGGCAGCCCATGAGGGAAAAGAATCCCTTCTTTTCCCTCTGTTTTCTCTCTCTGATAACATTACTGGGTTTTCCGTTGTTTGTTCCCAAACAGAAGGTTAATGGCAAGGAAGCTTTTTGGAGCAGTGGAGGAACATCAACAGAGGCAAATTGGAAATATCTAGCACTGCAGTCAGTAAATATAGTGAAGGAATGCAAGCACAGCTAACTTTATTTCCCTAGATGTGGAATTGCTAAGCTCAAGGAAATTAATGTGTTAATTAATATGAATACTGCAATATGGCATTGTAAAAATAGCCAACTGAACACATATCATGATCTCACCAACTATGTACAGCTTACTGCTTTTCCCACACAGCTAACCATGTCATCAAAAGATACTTTTTTGGCATTGTATTTGTTTCCTATGAATTACCACAAAAAATAAAGATTCTGCAGAAGAGCTCTCTAGCAATGATGAATGAGAATTAAAATATAAACACACTAGTTTCTCATCCCTCAAGCAAACTACTTTTAGATATGATCTAAACCATTTCCTAGAAGCCCCCACAAGGTCTGAGACTATTGTCGAGAATAGCAATGTGGTTATTTGAACAAACTGTATGGATTTCCTGCTCTACTGAGATTCACTCACCCTTTTCCTTTAGGTGCTTTTTCAAATTTCTCCCAAATTCCACTTCAATCTTTTGTTTCCAGACAGGCTTTTGTGAATCCAATGTAGAATATATTCATAATAGCAAGAGGAAAAAGTCTCAGCTGAAAATACATGTTGTGTGGAGCCTTGAACTCGAGCAGTGTGGGTTAGTAGCCAAATATTTAAATTTCCTTAAGTGATTGTATTCAGTTTTCCTGACATGACTGCTGTGTGTGTGTGAGAGAAGGGCAGATTTTGAGAATTACTTACACAATGTTTTCTATGTTTACATTTACAGATATGGTGATGTAAAATAATGTGAAATTCAGGGCTCCTGGCTCAGAGCTCCAGAACCAGAGAGTTGCCTTTTCATCTGATCCCATCGTGGCTTGCCTACTAAATTAAGAAAGTTATATTAGTTCTGAGTTTCTAAAAAAAATAAAATAAAATACATATTTTCCTCCTAAAACTAACTTACAACTCTGAATTTCACTTTTTCGGATTATTTAAAACTAAAAAGAAAATTACATTTGAAGTACAAATATTAAAGCTTTGTTCATTAATACTTTGTAAAGAAATACAGTCTTGATGAGTCTGAGACATATTTTCTTAGGAATCAGTCAACCATATAATCTCTTAACATTTCTCTTGGTTAAATTTATACTCGTATTTTCAAATTATTCTATAACGGCTGCTATAAAAATATTAAAAAAGAACATAGCAAAATATGCATTTGCTATGTAATATACAGTATACAATAAAACTTACGTGCAAATAGTATTACTTTACATAGAGTGTTACAAAGTTAAATCAATAGCTTCATATTGTAACAAACAAAATTATGTTTATTTGTTAAAAATAATTACATTAATATGATTAAAAATGACTGCAGCATTATACCAATACACAATACTTTATATTTTAAATAATTTCTTTTTCAGTCATTCATCCATATCTTTATTAACTATTATTATCATTTTTCAAAGAATTAGCATTTAAAATTGGTTTACCTAGCAACTCAACTTATATTGTTTTACTACAATAGAAATAAAATATTAAAATAATGCAAATCCATATGTAGTATACAGAAATTCTCTAGCCTGTTGCCCTATTCAATTGAAGAATTGTTGACAATTTAAATTGAAATCTATCATTAATTAAATAGAAATCTTATCTCTAAGGTAGTAGAACATTGAGAAACTGTCTTTAATCAAACGACCCAAAGCAGGGTTTTTTTTTCCAAACTATTGTTCATCAGATCAAAGAGACTTGATACATCTTTGATTAAAGACAGAATAGTTCTTCGAAGATAACTAGTTTACCTTTTGAAGATTTTTTTAAACTCATAAAATAAGTTAATAATTGAAGAAGTCTGGATGACAAGTATCAATTCTCCATAAAAAAAGATGCTTAAAATACGAACAGCATTAAAAATATATAAGTACAGGAGTGTGAACTTGGCTTTTATTTGTGCATGATACGATAATGAAAAGAGTGAACTTGGCTCTGAAGTGTATTTGGGGGAGGTAAGCAAAAAGTATTTTCTTCATGTAATACTTCCTCTTTTTGAATAGTTAATACTTTCTTCACTTCAATATTTTCTGTCTTCTAGTCTTCAAAAAATTAATGAATGGACAGTAGACGCTGAACATATGATCACATATGATCACATGGACACGTATATGTTCAATTAAGTATAAACTGTCTGAATATATTGATGCATTTACTCAGATTATTCTTCCTATGCTTAAGTGAGCTATGAATGAAGTATTTTTTAAGAAGTCAGTTATTTCTAACAGAAAGTCTGTGATTTAGATAATAATTATTTTAGATATACTGTACCCCCTGATGTGATCTAATCACCAACCAATGTGATTGATATCATGGAAACAGTAATAGAATATAGAAGGGGTGACAGTGGGTATACTTGTCCCATTTCTTAAGGGGAATGATTTCATCTTTTCTCCATTGAGTATGATGTTGGCTGTGGGTTTGTCATACATGGCTTTTATAATGTCTGTTGTCTGCTCTTTTAGACCAATATATTATGTTTCTTACAATTCTTAGTTTGGACTATACTAAGACGAATACTGCCAGCAAGCATGATCATGCTAGCTTAGCTGGTATTCTTCATAGAGATTTAGTTACACCCAGAGATTACAGAAACCACCATGACTTATAGAGCAATAGTATATTTTATTTCCAGAGACAATATCGTCTATGTAGAATGTTGTTAATGATGTTAAATTGTCATTTAAGTTACAGCCTTATTTTTTAACATAGTGACAACTTTAAAAATGAAAATTTGTAATATTTGATTGTTAGCCTGAGAGCCTTAAAGTGAGCTAGATGGATAGAGATATGAAAAAAGATATGGACATAATGATTGATATAAATAAGAATACATGTTGCTATATCTATATAGTGATATAGAAGATGACAGATGGATAGAGTGATACAGACAGATACCAGAAGGAAACTTTGAATTTTAAAATCCTTATCATAATTTAATTAAGCAAGTTTCATTTCCATTAATTCACTTACAGTATAAACAATTAAAAATTAAATATCTCAAGGATAATTTATTAAAGTTCCATTTCTATTATTTCCTTATGATGAATAGTCAGTTTCTGCCTTGATTGGTTTTGATATAGCCTTGGTTTTTAGTGGCAAGAAATGCTAAAACCAAACTTCCTTCTTCCTTCCTGGGATGCAATATAAACTACTGGAAAGCAGAGAATATTAAGTAAATGACATATTGAGGTTATTATCAGAATTGGTAAGTTATATGTTCTAATTATTTCTACACAATTACTGAGTTGACTTGAACATTTTCACTTTTATCTGGTTAGTATACTTAAAGTCACAGCTACTGCTAGAAATTCAGGTGAAGGCTATGTCAGACAGCAAGTATTTAAAAATCTACCTTTAATACAAAAATGATGCCCTCTATACTGGCCTTCCTCTACCATTATTTCTCATCCATTGATAGTGCCAATGAGAAAAGAACCCTAAAAGAAAGACTTGGACTCAGCCCTTTGATTCTTGATATTATACTGCAAAAGTTACACTGGCCTTAGCTGTATGTTTCTTGTGTTGAAGCTAAATATGTATAGCACCTAGCAATTTATGTTTCCTATATGAAGCCAAATAATTTGTTTAATTTGAGTCCTTGATCCAATTAATATCTAAACATTAATCAGACATCAGGAGGACTTTTTACACATGAGTAGGACTGCAGAAACACTTTTGTCTTTGTAAAATCTTCATAAATGGTGATAATGTTTCATTTGCAGGCCATGGGATCCTTTCTCAATCAGAGAGACCTAAATGCATTTGCTTTGGAACATTTGAATATATTTGTTCTGTGTTTTAGCCCCTCTCTTAGTTTCTACAATCTTCATTATGGCTACTCAGTATTTTGAGAAAGAGATACTAATTCATTTCTCTGTCAAAAAAGGATTTACTTTTCCATTTTTTTAATTGTGCAGATAAACTGTATTGGTGGTATTTACAGGTACTGATACAATCAGAACGAAACATTGCCAATGATGACTGCAAAAATAGAATACCAGGTGCCAATGATTTTTTTTTCTTTCTTGAAAAAATAAGAGAAAGATTAAAGAATTGTCTAAAGATTTTCATTCTTCCAAATTTTGTTTGTCCTTTTCCTTCTTCCTGCACAGCCCATCTGTAGAGTCAGAGCTTTGCCTAATAAATATGGGAAAGGGCAGGTGTGAATCTGTAGACCGGAAACTCAGAGAGGAAAAGATTGATGTGCTGATTTGTTTTTGTATATCTGCCCAAAAGCTGAGGGATGCATGTAATCTAATGATCATAAATAATAGACACCCTCATCAGCTGGGATGGGAAAGGGAACGGCGGCAGGCCCCGTCACAGGGAGGGCGGCCAGCTGTTGCCGCTTCCACTGAGCAGAATTAGAGTACGGCGTTTTCCGAACCATCCGAGAAGGGCTGGGAAGGACACCGAGTATCTGTCTCTTCCACAAAAAAGTTAGTTCAGTCAAACAAAATCAAACTTTTCCCCCTGAATATGCACGGAAACTTGAGAGTACATTTACAGTACAAGGGAAAACCCGGCAGGCTGTTCAGACACCCACCAGCACATCAGCACGGAGCTCCCGTTCTATTTTAGGAGCTTTCATGAGTCTTTGATGCTTCCTCCTTTTTTAGTGGCAAGAAATGCTAAAACCAAACTTCCTTCTTCCTTCCTGGGATGGTAAATGACGAATTATTCACAGTCATATCAATTATAAAGACTGACAAGAACCTCTTTTAATGACTTGGGTTATCCTTAGTTATCTTGGTGTCAGATAACACAAATACTTCTAGACTTCTGGAAATGATGTGTTCAGTTGTTGTGTGTAAAGCTCTTCACAGAACTTCCACCTGTGTTTGCTTGGCTTGTCATGGCAACAAATACTGGAAGTTGTTAAGGTGTATAATACTACACATATTACCAATTAGCAGCAAATCCAGAGAAAACAAATCATACAGGTAATTAGTGAGAAAGAAAGTCTCCGCCGGGGTTCCTGAGTTATTTGGTATTTCTACCGCCTATTTCACTTTTTTTCAACATGATACCATTTTTTATCTATGATAAGCATTTATTCTTTTTACTAAAGACTGTTGTTTTTCCTTATAAATGACAATGAATCTCATGTTTACCCTTGCAGATAATTAAAGGTCTCAGAAAAGACCTGTATACTATGATTTAGTTAGAATCACATTTACATATTCATAAACACTTCATTGAGAAGTGGTAACTGTTTCTGCTTTCACATAAAATTCAATTTCCATGTTGACTATGTACAAACACTTGAAATACATTAACAACATATTACCTTGTATTGAAACACACATTTATACCTGTTTCAGAGAAGCTACTGAAATTGGTCACTTTTGAACAACCAATGAAGAAACTAAGTTGCAATCAAAAAGTACCCGTTGTAAGGCTTCAGTAGACTAAATGCATCCTATTAAGGTAATGATTTTAGCTAGGAGGCTTGGCTTCCCCTTGTTAGTAAAATGTAAGGAGCATGAAGGAAATAGATCATCAAATATATATTTGGATCAAAGAGAAACTGTAACTTTGAAAGTCATACAACTTCAAAAGGAAACCTTGCTTTATCTCTATGGTCTGTCTTTGCTGTTTAAGTAAATGATAGTCTTGAAAGGCAGATTTTATTTACAAAATAATAAAATGGCCAGGAATTATTTATTAGAGAGAATAGAAATTTCCTTTGTTTCTAAATATTTCAAGCAGGTGGCAATATACATTAGTGCTTCAAAGAGACTTGGAGTTGCTACAGCTGGGTATTATCTATTCACTCATTTGTTCATTCATTCACTTATTTGTGGAGCACACAGCACGTTCTACTTTGTAGAGGTATCATTTCAGGAAATGTACAGAAATGTCTTTTTTTGTTTTATTAAATCACAGTTGTGTACATTAATGCAATCATGGGGTACAATGTCCTGGTTTTACATACAATTTGAAATGCTTTCATGAAACTGGTCAACATAGCCTTCATGGAATTTTCTTTGTTATTGCGTTAAGACATTTATATTCTACACCTAGTAATTTCACATGTACAGAAACGTCTTTTGATTGACGTTGTAGGCTACTGATTAATGTTTTGACTTAATGAACTTTAAAAACATAATTCTTGCTGGGCCCAGGGGATCACGCCTGTAATCGTGTGATCCCAGCACTCTGGGAGGCCCAGGCAGGTGGATTTCTTAAGCTCAGGAGTTTGAGACCAGCCTGAGCAAGAGCAAGACTCTTTTCTAAAAATAGAAAAACTAGCCAAGGGTGGTGGTGAGTGCTTTAGTCCCAGCTACTGAGGAGGCTGAGGCAGATGGATCGCTTGAACACAAGAGTTGGAGGTTTCATAGTAGGGCTGAGGAAAACTATAACCTAATTTTAGCCCAAGAATATGGGGGAAAGGGAGAGGGAGGAGAGGAGAGGGGGGAGGATGGGTGGAGGGAGGGTGATTGGTGGGATCATGCCTGTAGTTCATCCTATAAGGGTCTAAATGTAGACTATAAATGTCTTAACACAAAAACTAAGAAAATAACATGAAGGCTATGTTAACCAGTTGGATGAAAGTATTTCAAGTTGTATATAGAAACAGCATTCTGTACCTCATGATAGTATTAATGTACACAGCTATGATTTAATAAAAAATAAAATAAAAAGAGTTGGAGGTTGCTCTGAGCTAGGCTAAAGCCACAGCACTGTACCCAGGATAACAGAGGGAGATTCTGTCTCAAAAAAAAAAAAAAAAGGAATAATTCTTTTTAGAAATTAAAATATAATTAACAATTATTACTTTGGATTTAATGAATATCTGTTTTCCAATAAAGCCAACCATGTTCACATGTTCTAAATGTATTTCATGTCATTAGGGACTTTTGGGATGGGCAGTACATTTTACACGCACAGGTAGGTTCCATCTGCACAGGTGTTCACACATTAAAGAGAAAATCTTCCAGTGACCTTCTAGCCTTTGGGAGCCAAATTTCCACAGTCACATAGAATACCATAGACATAGAAATTGTTACGAGTTTGCTTATGTATTAATCCTGCAATTATTATTCCTCTCTCCACCCCAGATGGTCTGGACTTTGTTCTTGGCAAGTTATAATTTTGATAGCAATTAAATAATTACCTAGACAACACTGTGTGGCATTGTTCACATTCTGAGTATCACAGTGTTATCATTTAACTTAATCTAGTGAATAAGTGTATCTCATATCTCATGATTTTTAACTCCCAAGTAATTTATCACTTAGAGTAAGAAAATTATTTCTTTAAAATTATATCTATTTTTTCTATGATCTACCAGCAAAACCAGTTCCTGGCTACATTTATAATATGGTATTTATTTATGTATTTATTTATTATTTTTTGAGACAGAGTCTCACTCTGTCCCCCTGGGTAGAGTGCCATGGTGTGAGCTTACAGCAACCTCAAACTCCCGGGTGCAAGCAATCTTCCTGCCTCAGCCTCCCGGGTAGCTGAGCCTATAGGCACCCACCAGCATGCCTGGCTAGTTTTTCTATTTTTGGTAGCAATGGGGTCTCACTCTTACTCAGCCTGCTTTTGAACTTCTGAGCTAGAGCAATCTTCCTGTTTCTGCTTCCCATATTTCTTTATTTTTCAATGTTATAGTTGGGGGAGGGCAGGAGGGAATTGAGAGGCAGATGAGTATACTCCCAGCCAGGGGGTACAATGTAAGGGTATATGGCAGACATGGGTGTGGGACACGTTTACAAGAGGGACTCTACCTAATAAATGGAAACAGTATAACCTAATTGTTTGTATCCTCACATTAATCTGAAAAACAGATAAATAAATAAATGTTCTAGATGCATAAGAGCTGTGCAATTTTGTGTGGTCAAGTGATATTTTGAGGAAGCATATGATGTATTACATGAGGGTAACTGGTATATTTATTATCTCAAAGAGACACCATTTCTTTGTGCTGAGAACAATTTGATTACATTCCTCTAGTTATTTCAAAATATACAATGACTTCTTGTTAGCTATAGACAACAATTAGATCTGACTGACAAAATAGTCACCCTAAAATAGTCTACCTAACACTGGATCTTAGTCCTTCTATCTAACTGTATGTTTGTACCCAAACCTGTCTTTCTGCTCAGCCGAAATGCCCTTCCCAGCCTCCAGTAAGCACCATTCTACTGTCCACCTCAGTGTTTTCCAACTTTTTTTTTTTTAATCTCATTTGAACCTATAGTTAAACTTCCGTGGCAACTTAAATTATGGTGATCAAAAAGAAAAAAAAAAGTAAAAAAAATAATTACTGCTCTTTGAAGTTGTTTCGAAAATAATTTCATTAATGATCTTTAAAAACATTTGGAGCACACCTATGATCCTCTCATGGCACACCAGTTAAAATTCACTGCTCTACCCAAATGAGATCTAAATTAGTATCTCCCAAACATGGGTAGGAACACCTGCTGTTTATCTTTTTATGTCTAGTTTATTCGCTTAGTATCCTCCAGCTCCAGCCGTATGCCCGGCAGTGAGAGGCTTGCTTTCTTTCCCGGGCTGAATTGCGCTCACCGCGCCTTCTTCCCCCGCTCATCCCTGGTGGACACTTGGGCTGATCCGGGCGTGGCTCCTGTGAGCGGGTATGGACCTCCGTGTCTCTTCCACATCCCGATTTCCTTTCTTTCGGATAAATACCCAGCAGTGCGATTTCCCGATTGTACGATGTGCCTGTTTTCAGTCTTTTAAGGAATCACCATACTGTTTTTCCTAGTGGCTGCAGTAACTTACATTCCCTCCTGTTGAAATCACTTCTGACAAATTCTTTTGATTTATCATTTATAGAAATAACTATGCAAACAGATGTTACTAATTTGGGGAAAATCTTATATCTTTATATTAATGTTTATGAACAGATACTGTGATAATAATGAAATTTTATTCTAAAATCTTGCTTGGTGTAACATTTGTAAGGCATTAATTAGTATGGTGACAACTCCTAACATGACTATTAGAGGAAAGTAATCTCAATAAAAGTTACAGTTAAGCTGGGCACAGTGACACCTGTAATTCCAGCACTCTGGGAGGCTGAAGTGGGAGAATCACTTGAATTCAGGAGTTCAAGACCAGTCTAAGCAAGAGCAAGACCCTATTTCTACTAAAAATGGGGGAGGGGCAGTTACAATTATATTAAAGTCTTAACAGAAATAATTATTTCCCAAAGCTTCTTTAAATATTAAATTGATGGACAGTAAAAGAGTGAAATCTGTACAATAGTTACAACATTTTATTCTCAGACTGAAGCAATATGTTCTTTACAAATAGAATTCTGAAGGCAAATAATACTTCCCACGATCCTGTCTCTATAATGTCGAGATAACCACAAGTTAGAATGACATTACTCTTCAAGGAAATTAATATAAAATCAAGAGTTTCTTTTTAGATGAAAAAATATTGTGGATTGTGATGCTCCCATATTCCTTAAGAGATATTTTGACCTTCTTAAATTTAAATCTGTTACATTTAAAAATGGATGAAACAGAATTGGAAGAGAGTGGATTACATGGATTAATAAATGATTATAAGCCAACCATTGTTTTCCACATGCCATTTTATAAATATAAGTGATTATTTAATAGAACTATCTTGGCTGTTGACAGTAAAAACAATCACATGCAATGGACAGAATCCAATCATTCAGGACTGCAGTCCCCAACCACTGGGCCGTTGGACACACGGACATTGGCATGTTAGAAACCAGGCCACACAGCAGGAGGTGAGCAGTGGATGAGCAAGAGAAGCTTCCTCTATACTCACAGCCGCTTCCCATTGCTGGCATCACTGCTCCAGCTCGGCCTCCTGTCCGATCAGCAGTGTCATCAGATTCTCCTAGGAGCATGAACCCTCCTGTAAACTGCTCTGGGAGGGATGTAGCTTGTGCTCCTTAAGAGAATCTAATGCCTGATGACCTGAGGCGGTGATGCCAGCACCAGGGAGCAGCTGCAATTACAGATTATAGCGGAGAGGTTTGACTGCACAGAGACCATAATAAATCAATTACTTGCAGACTCACATCAAAACTGACCCCCAGCCCTCATCCATGGAAAAATTGTCTTCCATGAAACTGGTCCCTGGTGCCAAAAAAGGTTGGGGACCTCTGAGATGGTGAGGTTGACTAATTTGCTGTGGTAATCCAATGGCCTGCTAGGACAGAGTTTTTCTTTTTGTGAAACCCTAATATCTACTAACAGTATTTATTGTCCATGAAGAGCATTACAGAAGCCCCTCCGTCCTACCCTTCTAACACCCTGTATGTATGGGCCCAAGTGGAATACTTCTCCAGGCTTAAAACTAACAAATAATAAAGCTCTGAGTTGAACTCAAATCTACTTGACTCTAAATTTCAGTTCCTTATATATATAAAAAGTTCTACTAGGTTGTCTGACAGTTGTAGCAGAAGCAGATGAGAGTAAACAGTCTTCGACGTGCTAAATTGGTCTGCTACAGAAAATCCAAGGAGCTGTAATTTCTTTTGTTGTGAATTCAGGCAGCAGAGCCAGAGGTGATAAACAAGTAAAACACATGTCACAGAAACAAAAGAATCAAATAGATTCTTATACATGTTTCCACTGTCTTTTTTGCTCAATCTCCCTCAATTTGGGTCAAATTTGAAAAATTTTGCACTGTGGAGAGTTTGTGCATCATCCTGGATAGTGCACATATTCTTGACTTAAATTTAGGTTTAGTTTTTTGCTTGTTTGTTTGCTTTTTTGAGACAGAGTCTCACTTTATCACCCTCAGTGATATACATCACAACTCAAAGCAACTTCTAACTCCTGGGATAGGTGATTCTCTTGCCTCAGCCTCCTGAGTAGCTGGGACTACAGGTGCCTACCACAATGCCCAGCTATCGGTTTAGTTTTGATTTTAGTTTGAATTGGTTAAAAAGAAAAGAAAAACAACCCCTTTTCTTTTACAATAACTATATTTGATGAGATTAAATATGTAAATATTTATTATCATTTTTCATATCATATATTATTAATTTATCCTGAATTATCACCCAATCCATAAGACACTCTTATTTTCATCTTACTTATTTAAACTGGTTACATTTTTTTTTTTCTTGAGACAGATTCTCACTCTGTCACTATGGGTAGAGTGCTGTAGCATTATAGCCCACAGCAACCTCAAACTCCTGGGCTCAAGTGATCCTCCTGCCTCAGCCTCCTGAGCAGCTGGGACTATAGACATCTGCCAATGTGCCCAGCTAATTTTTCTATTTTTAGTACAGACAGGGTCTAGCTTTGCTCAGGCTGATCTCTAACTCCTGAGCTCAAGTGATCCACCCACCTCGGTCTCTCAGAGTCCTGGGATTATAGACATGAGCTGCCACACCGGGCCTGAAACTAGTTACTTTTTTTTTTTTTTTTTTTTTGAGACAGAGCCTCAAGCTGTCCCCCTGGGTAGAGTGCCATGGCATCACAGCTCACAGCAACCTCCAACTCCTGGGCTCAAGCGAGTCTCTTGCCTCAGCCTCCCAAGTAGCTGGTACCACAGG
>CAUYQV010068189.1:0-42919 GCA_963574575.1 Galagoides demidoff | reverse complement strand
TGGGAATGCAAGCTAATACATTCTTTTTGGAAAGAAGTTTGGAGAATACTAAGGGAACTAAAAGTAGATTTGCTGTTCAATCCTGCAATTCCTCTACTAGGTATATATCCAGATGACTAAAAATCATTTTACAACAAAGATGCCTTCCATTCTTATACCAGCCTCTTCAATGAAGAATCCTGACCAAACCCAGCTGTAAGAGCTCCTCATCAGGGCCACTTCTCTTGCTCCCCGTAATCATGTCACCAAGCCTGCAGAAGGGACTGTCTTCTAATGCTCCCTAAACAGTCAAAATGACAGTGGTCTTGGTGCTGCCACTGGGCACCCCAGCCATAGGATGTGTTACATCACTTGTGGAAATGAAACCACAAATTTAGACATATTTTCTCTGGGGACTTGATCCCTGAATGTCTTACCTTAAGAAAGTAATTTATGTCATTTCTCTCTTTCTTCCTTTCTAAGATGTTGTAATGATAATAATAACTACTTCATGTGGGTGGTTTGATGAATAAATATATCTATCCCTTGCTTAAAGTGTTTAAATTATTTCTGAAATCTCTGTCATTAAGTGAATGGTCAAAAATTTTTAAAAATGCACTAATTTAAATGGGAAATATTTTATTCCAACGAGGCCACTCCCTTAACCTTGAGCACATAGAGGCAGTCGACATTCACTTAACAGCTTTTATACTATAGAATCCATGCCTTGTAAATTCACCATACGTGATGCTGTGAGCCTGCAGTTAGGCTACTATTTGAGGGACACCATTGATAAAAGGTAGGAAACGTTAGGAGAAAAATGTTTAAAGCTATAGAAAAGTTCAAACTTGTCTGAAACTTTAGAAAGATTTATTAATTGAAATATTAAGAAGTACATGAACTAAGATACTAATTAGGAGGTATACTAAGTATAATCTGAGTTTAAAAAAGAAACAGCTGGACTGGAGCAAAAAAATGTTTTTAAATGAAAATGTAAAAATCATACCCAAGAGATGTTATTCGCTTTAATGCACAGAATAACATAATCACAAAATATATTTTATAAAGTAAATTGAAAAGAAATACAATTGTCAGAAATTTTAGCACCTTTACTATGAGAAAGCAAGGGGTCAAAAAGAGACACAACATTACAAAGAAAGTCTGGGGAATAGAACAGGATTGTAAAATGGGAGTTCTGTATCATACAAATACAGACTAACCCTTGAAATAGGGTAATAGTTATTGAAACAAATTATAAAAAATTCAGTAAGTTTTACAAAGAAGAAATATAGATATTCTCTTTCTAACATAAAGTAATGCTCTCCTAAATTGCACTTGGGTCAATGGCATTTGTGCAGAATAACCTTAATGGCAATGATACCTTTAAAACATAAAGAGTGCTCACAAAGTAAGAAGAGAAATTATGAATTATTCTATTTTTAGAAAGAGTTAAAAGGGTGGCGCCTATGGCTTAAGGAGTAAGGTGCCGGCCCCCATACTGGAGGTGGTGGGTTCAAACCCAGCCCCAGCCAAAAAAAAAAAAAAAAAAAAAAAAAGAGTTAAAAGACATGAATTTGAAACTAAATAAATTTCTTATAATGTTTTGTTAGCATTAAACACTATAAAAAAATCAAGTAGGTCATAAACATATAAAAATGTTTGAAAATATTTAATCAAAGACATGTAATTTTAAATAAAGTTATATTGTGTGCCTATTTTTAGACAAATGAGTTTTTAACGTAATACCCAATGTACATCAAAAGAAAGAGCACAAATTATTGTATCTTTTCTTTGGACCAATTTGCAAATAATACTTTAAAAACATATTTTAATACAGAAGTTCTACTTCTAGGAATTTATTCCAGGAAAACAACTAGATACATGACCTATAAATAAGGAATTAGGCAGAAAGATGTTTATGATAGTGTTATTTATGAGAATAAGAAGTTGGGAATAACCTAAGTTTCCTACAAGTTGTTGGTTAATTAAATTGTTTTGTATTTATATAGCCATAAATAATTGCGTTGCTGAGAAAGCTATAATGACACAGCAGTTTGTTTATAATACAGAATTGATTTTGAAAACCCTATGAGTAAGTTCTCATGGGATATATTCTGTTTTTGTAAATACAAGACTTGGCTATGCACTCAATGTTAATAGTTACTTCATCTGCAATTATTGATAATTTTAAATGTCTTTCATCTGTTTAACTTTATTTTCTCATTATTACACAATATACATGTGCAAGGAAAAAACAGTGACTATTAACAGTATGTTTTAAAAAATAATGTCTCTAACACACCTCTCAGGGACAGGACACAATTCTAAGAGGGACTTTACCTAACAAATGCAATCGTTGTAAACCTGGTTCTTTTCACCCTCAATGAATCCCTCAACAATTAAAAACAAAAATCACGTCTCCTATTTTTAATCCAGCTGAGAATTGTTCTCCAAGTTAGCAGTGCCCTCTGCTGATCATCCTGGGAGTGTTTCTTTAGAACAACAACAAACATTTCAGCATGTAGGAATTAAACATTATAAAATACTTAAAAAGAAAAGTGAAATATATGATAAAGAATATGGTGAAATTTACTTGGTTTAGCTCTTATGTGGTGTGCCATTAAAATGTTTTCCACAATCTGAACATGGACTCTGCCATTCTTTTTATCTCTTCATTTTTACATTACAGTTTTATCAACTTCAACTATCTTTTTCTTCATAGAAGTAATGAAAGAAAGAACATGAATGCTAGCCCAGCATAGACGCTAGCCAGCAAATTGCCATGAGGAATAGTCCCAAAGGCCCAGGCAGAGTGAAATACCTTAATAAATAAATAATAATAAATGGGGGTCAGTCACAGTGGCTCACACTTAAAATCCTAGGACTTTGGGAGGCCGATGCAGGAGGATCACTTGAGGTCAGGAGTTCAAGACCAGCTTGAACAAGAGCAAGACCCTGTCTCTACTGAAAAATAGAAAAATCAATCAATGTGTTCTGGCAGGTGCTTGTAGTCCCAGCTATGTGGTAGGCTGGGGCAAGGGGATTGCTTGATCCCAAGAATTTGAGGTTGCTGTGAGCTATGATGATACCATGACACTTTAGCCAAGGGCAACAGAGTGAGACTCTGTCTCAAAAATAAATAAATAAATAAATAAATAAATAAATGGGAAAATGGACCAGCGTAATAAATTAGAAAGATTGTGTAGGACATGAGAGTTGAATAGAATGTATTAATGGACCTCTTTTATATGGTGGGCTAAGCATCTGACATAAAGGTATGTCTAATAGCCTAGAGGACTAATAAGAAATATCTGATATAATATAGCCTATATCTTCCATTGCATTATAAGGATGTAATAAAAAAAATTGTTAAATGTCTCCTCAATTCCAGATACATCACATTTATAACAATCCCTAAATCCACCTATCCTGTCAAAGTAGTTCCCATGACAGCTCTTATTCCCAGTGACCTCGTGTTCAACTAGTACTTCGTCATAGTAACTCCAAACTCCCTTTTAAGTGGCCATTCTATAACTCAAATTAGGCTCAGAATTATAGTTGCTATAATTCTATAGCAACTACTGGGTTTTTTACTATGTAAAAGAAGACTTCCTCTTCCATAATTAAAAATAAACACTCTTGGAATTAAAAAAATAATTTAAAAATTCTAATTTTAAAATTAGATATGAAAAAAGACCATGATAGCTAAACTTTACATATTTAATTCAACTCATATTTTATTTTCCATCTAATTTCAATTGAAGATACGACTATATTTTTCCAAGCAGACACCATTCCACATTTCTCAGGCCACTGAAAGAATGGGCTTCTGTCCCAGTTTTTTTCCAATCAGAAAAGCTGATGGAAAGCACAGGTGAGACCAAGTGTCTATCACTATCTACACTATGATCGAAGACAGTGGGAGGAGCAGAAGTGTGCTCCAAGAAGAACCAAGAAGCTCTTCAGCACAAAGGTTCAATTTTATCAGTCATTTATATTACCTAAATTATCTCCTTATAACTTTATTTTTAGTTTAGTCCACAACAAAAATTCCTCCTGATGCAAGTCAATACCACATTGAGATATCACCTAACCCCAAATGAGATCACCTATATATCTGTCTAACAAGGGTACAAGTGAACTTTTCTAGAACTAGAATAAATGTTTTGATACAATGACTAAGCAAATGACATGAAATTTATGTTAACCAGCTTGATGAAAGTATTTCAAATTGTACATGAAAACAGTACAATGTACCCCATGTTTGCATTAATGTATACAGATATCTAAAAATTAAAAAAAAAGAAAAAAAAAGAAAAGTCTGTTTATATGTATCCTCCTCACTTATGCCTCATGTCTTGCTCCTGTTCCTTTGATCCCTAGAGCCCCTATTCAGAATGGTGCTTATGGGTCGAGCCTTGTTCTTTGAACCTTCTCGGCTCTCCATATGGGTCTTGTTTACTTTATTTCTGATAAATTAATATAGACAAAGGGGCAGGGGACCCACTTAATTATTTGCCTTTTTAATTTTGAGTTTTGAATAATAAAGGACCTATTTTAAAACCTCCACTCTATACTAAGACAATATGCTGATGCTTTAAGTAGATGAGTTCTGAGTCTTCCTAAGCCTTTTTGACATGGATGCTTATGGAAGAGCAATTGGGGCCTGGGGAGATGAAGGGATGTGACCAAGGCCCTGGAGAGATGAAGTGGGAGATGATGGTAGCAAAACCTATGCCTTTCCCACTCTCCTGCAGTTTAGGGATGGACCTTGGAGACATTGCTAAGATTCTTTTTTTTTTTGCATCACAGCTCAGAGCAACCTCCAACTCTCGGGCTTAAGCCATTCTCTTGCCTCAGCCTCCCAAGTAGCTGGAACTACAGGTGCCTGCCACAGTGCCTGGCCATTTTTGTTATTGTTGTTTTAGCAGGCCCAGGCTGGTTCCAACCTGCCAGCCTCGGTGTATGTGGCCCACGCCCCACTCACTGAGCTACAGGTGCAGCCTGAGACATTGGTAAGATTAGAGGCTTCTTAGGCTTCAGGCAGGTCTGAGTATAAGAAAGACAAAGGATGAGGCATGCCTAGTGGGTTCGTGGCTCTTTAGCTTAATTAACTCAGAGATTTTCTATCCTTCCTGTTTGTTCTCTCATTGCCTGAAAATGTCAAGTAGTATAAGAACAACGATAATAACAGCAATATTATACGCTCCCACAATTGTATAACTTTGTTATATTGTTTCAGCTATCTCAAGAATAAGGTCTTAGCCCCAGTAAGTTTTCTTCTTTTAGCTGCTCTTTGAAAATTTGGTTTGGTTTTTTTTTTTGCAGTTTTTGGACGGGGCTGGGTTTGAACCCAACACTTCGGGTACAGGGGGCTGGCGCCCTACTCCTTGAGCCACAGGTGCTGCCTGAAAGTTTAAAGAAGTATTAATACCACATCCCAGACAATTTCAATTTATAGGTCTTGATAGAGAAACACAGCGGGCCTTAGGGAAATTTTATTTTATCCCATTGCTAGGGACATTGAGGAAAACTTTTATGAGAGGTTGGTAGTTGTTTGTTTTAATGGTGGTGGCCATTCAGGAAGAAATAGATTAAGAAAAACCTCATGACCTGGTACGATTTATTGCTATTCAGGTCAGCATGACCATGGGGAAACATTTGAACAGAGTATCCCACACACTGTAACAACACTCTTGATTAAAATGATGACCTGAAAGAGAGTGATGGTTCATGTTACTGAGAACAGGACGTCTTCACCACCCCCTCGATGTATATATTTTAGCATTTTAAGGGTAAATTATTAAATCAGATTCCCAAGAGCAACATCCTAAAACACTGTCTGTCTACAAGCACCAGAAATGGGAACATATTATAGTATCTGTTCACTGAGTAAAACCAGTGCTGCAGAATGTGCCCACAGGAAAGTGTGCAAAGGTCCCAAACCATCCCGGGTGGTGAGCTGGAATCCAGTACCTGTGTGGACGCCAAGGACAGGTTTCAGAAGCATTCGTCTGGACACAAGCTGATAGGAGCAAAATACAATAGTATGTAAGCATTTACAGGCTCTAAGTGACTGCTGGAGACAAGCTGACCTTGAACAATTGGGGAAAAACGGGATTGCCGTAGGATCTAAAAATACGAACAGCAGCAAAGCTAGAGATTTGGCATCTCATAAGAATTTCAGTCGGGGATAGACTTATTCCTCTTAGAATATGAGGAATTTCAATATTGTTTACAACCTATAGAAGGAGGAGTCTCTCGTTCAGATGTTTTGTTTTCAAGAACTTTTTGCATTTTCTCACATAGAAAAGTCACTTGCATGAATAATCTTTTAGAAGTGAAGTAGCCAATTCTTAATAAAGGTTTTTTGTGATAGCAGCAATGTTGCTGGAAGTTCATTGTTTTTTTCACTTTTTTCTTTTATGTTTTGAAGTTGTTGTGAGATTATTCTGCAAATGTAGTTCTTACTATGGTATTTTAATAGTCTTAATAACAGGAGGTTATCTCCTATTGGCCAGAAGGCTTTGTAGCCTCCAAGTCACTGTCTTACCAGTACTCCTGGGATACTATGTTGGTCCATTAGGTTGCTATAAAGGAATACCTGAGGCTTGGTAATTTGTAAGGAAAAGAGCTTTCTTTGGCTTATAGTTCTGCAAGCTATACCAGAAGCAGTGCTGGCATGTGCTTCTGGTCAGGGCCTCAGGGAGGTTTCGCTCATCCTGGAATATGAAGGGGTAACAGGTGTCACCTGGCAAGAGGAAAGGAGCAGGGATGGAGTGATCCTGTGATGCTATAAATAGGCAGCTCTCTGTGAACTAATAGAGGAAGAACTCACTCATTACAGCAATGAGGGTCCCAGGCCATTCAGGAGAGACCTCCCTCAATGGCCAAAACATCTCCTCCAGCTCCCACCTCCAGCACTGGGGATCAGATTTCTTTCTTTTCCTTTTCCTTTTCCTTTCCTTTTCTTTCTTTTTCTTTTTTCTTTTTTTTTTTGAGACAGAGTCTTACTCTGTCACCCTGGGTAGAGTGCCATGGTATCATCATAACTCATAGCAACTTAAAATTCCTGGGCTCAAGCGATCCTCTTGTCTCAGCCACTCAAGTATGTGGGACTACAGGTATGTGCCACTAGGCCAGGCTAATTTTTCTACTTTTAGCAGAGATGGGGGTCTCAGTCTTGCTCATGCTGATCTCAAACTCTTGAGCTCAAGCAATCCACCTACCTCAGGTTCCCAGAGTGCTAGGGTTATACACGAGAGCCACCGCGCTGGCCTTGGAAATCAAATCTCAACATGATATCTGGAGGGGACAAGCATCCAAACTATATCAGGTGACAATCAATGTACTATTAAATATAACAGATTTATAGTAATAGATAAGTTAAATATGACTGCCCAAAGTCCTAGAGGAAAAGCCAATCTATTGTGAATGCATATCTTACATAGCTTACAATTCCATTGGTGATTTATACCATTTAATACTTAAAATATTTTGCACAATCATTGGGGCATAGTAGAACTTAATTATTATATATGTAAGCCAATGTTCATAAAATTGATACTAACACTGACATATTTAAATAAAGATTTGTTACTACATAATGGTTTTAGCAGGCAGGTCGATTCCCCTGGCAGCCTCAATACAACACAGTAAGGCCTAGATATTGAAGGTTTAAACCTGAAAATACCCAACAGATTATGAAAAATTGTTCATGAGGCCCGGATGGTGGCTCATGCCTATAATCCCAACACTGTGGGAGGCTGAGGCAGGTGGATTGCCTGAGCTCAGGAGTTTGAAATCAGTCTGAGAAAGAGTGATATCCTGTTTCTACTAAAAGTAGAAAAATTGTGGGGCATTGTGGTGGGTGCCTGTAGTCCCAGCTACTTGGGAGGCTGAGGCAAGAGGGTCACTTGAGCCCAAGAGTTTGAGGTTGCTGTGAGCTATAATGCGAGGGCACTCTACCCAGGGCGACAGAGTAAGATTCTGTCTCCAAAAAAAAAAAAAATTTGCATGCTTATTTAGTTGGACCTATATATATATATATATGTGTGTGTGTGTGTGTGTGTGTGTGTGTGTGTGCCAAGTACTATGCTTAGAATGGAAAAACCATAAAAAAAAAATTCCTATTTTCAAAGGGTTTGATGGGCACTTAAATATAATAAACACTGAATTTATGCATCCCGTGTAGTTACACTGCATGTGCCTTTCATGTAACTTCACCCAGTACAGGTGACCTTTGATGTGATCTGTGTAGGTGCACGTGTTTGTGGGTTTTCTTCTGCCTCTCCCCTCGTTGAGACAGCAAGACCCACTCCTCCTCTTCCTCCTTCTCCTCAGCCTATTCAACAAGAAGAAGATAAAGACACTAATGGATGATTCACTTTCACCATGAATAGTAAATGCATTTTCTCTCCCTTATGATTTTGTTAATAACATTATCTCTTACCTAGTTTATTATAAGAATACTGTATATAATACATATAACATACAAAATATGTGTTAAGATGTGTTAAAATTTGGTTTCGATTACTGGGAAGGCTTCTGGTTAACTGTAGGCTATTAAGTAGTTATGTTTTTGGGAGGTCAGAAGTTACATGTGGATTTTCTGTTGTGTGAAGAGTTGGTGCCCTGATCCCAAGGGTCTACTGTCTATGTAATATTGCATGTAATGTCTGTATCTATCTGTCAGCCACCCAGGACCATCAGAGAATAAGATGGGGAAGGGCAATTGTTACCCACTAAGCAAGCATCGGCTGTGAGAAGCATTGTGATACGGACTTAGAGCATTTGCTCACTATAATTCTGCGGATTTGCATGGCGAGACCCACTGTACCAGGATACTGAAGTAGAGGAGGGGAAAGTACTTTGTCTAAGGTCATGCAGCTCGTAAGCAGAAGAATCAAGTATTGAATAAAGGATTTTGAGGCTTCGGAGATATTATTCCCAAATTCCACTTCACCCCCCTTTCCTCCTGTCTCTGTAGTATTATGTTGCATGGAACACTACACACGTATTTAATTTATTTGGGGTTTTGATAATGCATTTCAAGTATTCTTTCTGGGCCCACTATCCTTTCCTTTTGCAGAGCGTGCAGGGGCAAATGGAGATGAGAGGTAGCCCCAAAGTTTAGTGTCTGATTATGCAGGATTGCTACATGTAGTAAAAACTGGATAATTCACAGAATAAAATCAGGAACTATTATCTATTTGAAATATGAAATGTAGAAACTACAAAAGGACCTGAGAGACTTCTTCCTTCATTTTACAAATAAAAAAACGGAGCCTCTCAGTGGCACAGCTAGTCAGAATCCATTAACCAATCACTTATCAAATGGGGCAGCAGAGAATTTTATTTGAGCTTTATCCAAGCAATGATTTGCAGGAAAAAGATCTGTTATTCATCATTGGACTTTTTGGTACTACTTTTAAAATTATGTTTGCTAAAGCACATATAACTTCTTCAAAGCAAATGAATTACTGGAATGATATATTTTGTTTTGCCCAGGATTAGGACTTTCCTAAGTGTGGGATGGAATCAGACTATAAGAAAAAAAGGGTAGGGGAACTAATCTTTACAGATTAATTTGGTTCTTCCGCCCCAGTTTATGAGGCAGCAATCTTGCCATGCTTATTGATTATCAGACAAGACTACTAATCCCCTTAAGGTCATTAAGTGTACTTAATTAAAGAGCAGTTAGCAAGCTTCTCTTTACTAAAGTAATGTGGTTGTTAAAAGTGATTTGTACTTTACCAATACGGTAGCTATTAATCTGAAGGTCAATTTGTCATTTATATTTTCTCAAACAAATATATTTGGGAGGGCAAGTGAGCGCTGATATTTATCACACCCCCTCTTGATGTGCTCTATCTGTAACTGTCAATTAAGAAAGGAAGCGTCCCATCGCCCAGTCTGTGTCATAAGACAGTCCTTTCTATCTTTTTGAGTGTCACACCCAATTATTATTTGCTTAATGACTGATACCACCTCCCTTTTCGCTGATGGTGTTGTAGGAAATAGTGCCAGTTTGAAAGTAAAACTATGTCTTTATAACTTGCTGGATTCCGAAAAGAATTGGAATAGGAAGGAAGAAAACAGATAAATTCACATTATGGAGTGATTCCCCAGAATGATGAAAAAACTGAACACTGGAAATTTGAAAATAGATTCACAAAGATGGCTATTTCATTTAGGAACATAGAAGAAAACATTCAGTTCCCCGGAGAAAAGAAAACACAACAAAATAACTAGGTTTATTAACAGAGGTTATTTTTGGTCTGTTTCTCCAAATTACAGTTCGAAAGGTTAGATCATGACAAATGGAGTAAGGAAAGAAATGTTGGGTTTTTGTGAGGTAGGCAGCAGGGGAAAATACATCTAATCATCCTGTCATTGAATGATAGAGAGATTCTTGACCCTTGATGACTCCAGATTCCTTTGCAACCACAAAACCCATTTTCCAGTGGTATTCACCGTTAGAACGGGACCAAGTCTGCCAAACCTCACAGCACCAAGGTTGGTGGGGTTGGCACAGACTCCAACCAACACCAGTCAGATCTCTCCTCTGGTTCTGTGGTATCAGTGTTACGGCAATGAGATTATCCTGTGATTGTAATTTTGTACTGGGATGGATAATTACTTGGCTCTTTAGGACTATCTCTGAGATATTTTTCTCTTTTGTATTTCCAACCACACCTGGGCTAGCATGTATATTTTAAGCTTCAGCAATTTGATAAACTATAGCCTAAGTTAGGAGGTTCTCAGATGGCGACTAGTAAGGGCTTGCACCTTGGGTTTGGAACAAGTTAACGAAGCCTAGGTGTGACGTGACATCTATAACAGCAAGTAATATTTATTTAGCTTGTTAGCCCTACCAGGTACATCCTTACCTTTCTTATCAAATAACCACCTGTGAGGTCGAGTCCAGTTTATGAGGTAGAGGATTGAGGCCTAGGAAGATGGCATGTAGGGAGTTGACTCCAGAGTGCAGTGCTTCTCTGTTACACGAACGCTTTAGGAAGCGAGATGTGTAGGAGAATAAAAACTTAGGAAAGACTGGAAGAATTCTCTCCCAAGTCATCCATCACTAATGCTCAAATAGGACTGAGGGTGATCATATTTTAGTGATTCTGACTCTTACCTGTCAAGGCGAATGGTAGGAAAGAGGGGAGGTAGCTTCAAATATGGTGTTACAGAAGCTCTCTCCAGTTCAAGGGAAGAGTTGGAAATGTGTTCCAGAGAAAAACATCTGACCATGCTTTATAGTATTAGAATGCTGTTATTTTGTGTTAAAAGCACGCTGTGTTATTTAACATCTCTACTGGCCTGAGGATTGACGCATCTGGAGTTGCCAAAATCAAGACTTGACTAAATCAATTCAATTTTTAACTATTACCCTGTGGTTTGTATTCCTAGGTGTTTTATTTTTTTCTCTGTGTGTGTGTGTTAACTTTCTTTGTACATGCTCATTTTTGTCAATGTCATAGCCATATCCAGGACATCTCTTTAATATTCCTCCAGTGACAATTAAATTTGATTTAAAAATACATTAATTTAGGTATTTTCAAGCTGCTTACCAGTTAGCAGTATTTTTAATGTCCTATTTATCTAATACAGTTGCTTGTGCTGTTCCTATAATCAGATAAGGGTCATTAAACCATTTTTGAGATTAAATAGCACAAACCCTTTTTTTTTCCTGTTTATGTGCCCCATTAATATTAGAGCTTATGCTTACTATGGCTTAATGTTTCAATTTTTAAACATCATTTATGTTAATATGGAAAGGCTCTATTATCTAATTGTGAGGATTACTTCCATTACTTTCCAGCATAATCTCTGCAAATATTGGCCTTCATAATACTTTGATTTGACAGATTTATAACCTTGGGCATTTCTTAGGACATCATTCAAAATGCTGTTATTTACTCTTAATCAGTTTATTATAATTGTTGTGTGTTTTTCCTAAACATAACAAATGCCTAAATACTTAGCCTCTTGTCTTGGTGCAGCTAGTATCCGGGACACTCATGACACAGAAGACCCAGTGAACTTCCCTGTTGTTTCATGTCTTCCTGAAATAGCACAAAGAGACAGGCAGAGGAACAGACAGAGCAGGTGAGTGATCCAGCAAGTCAAAGCACGCATGTTTTAAATTGTCATCCTTTTGATTCTCACTCAGACTAGACATTTTCAAAACACGGGGCAAAGTCAACTGAAATCAACCCTCCAAATTACGCACTTCATAGTAACTGAAGGTCCCTTCCAAGACCGTACCTCATAAATCCTCTGGAAAGTTATTTGAAATATTGTTTTCCATTACTGATGTAAATACATCTATGTGCCCCATAAGTTCCAATAATTTGCAAAACCAGGAAGTCATTCTAAATTTTATCTGATATCATTTACAGTGAATGGACAGAAGATCTTTTTTATGCCAAGGCTTGAGTTCAGCCTTTCAATCCCCCTCAAATGGGGTTGCTTTGTGCATGATGCATTTTTCCCCATAGGTGTGGCCTCCTTCAGTGGCTCTGCTGGCCTGGAGGATGGGTCATTCAGGCTGGGGTCCTCCATCAGTGACTCAAGTACCCACCACATCTTCCTGAGTACCCTGCCCTTGCTCACTTCTGATGCCAACATCACTGGTGATTGAGACTCTTTATAAGCTACATGCCTCTGGATTAAGTGATATTAATTATAATTTCCTAAAGGAGAGTGATTCATGTCAAAGGTAGCTGCAAATGCAGTGCCAAGAGCTCTGGATTTGGATCCAGGAGACTGGGGTTTAAATCCTTGCTCTCTAACTTACCAGAGAGGTCACTAATCTCTGCAAAGTATTTCCTTCTTAGTTATGGTCAACATCACCTCTTCTTAGAGATGTATGAAAACTAAAATATATGGATACTATTTTTAAACCTCACAATACTACATTAAGTAGTGCTACATTGGATAGCACTAACCTTACTACCTATAATAATGTATGTCAATGTAAACACCTGAGTAGCTTCTACTCTGTGCCAGACGCTGTACCAAGTACTTTATTATGTTTTACCTCATTTAATCCTCCTAACATCCTTGAGTGATGGGTATAGTGAATGTCCCAATTTTATGGATGGATCATTGGAGAGATAAAAAAACTTCCTACCAAGTCACATAGCTAGTATATGAGTGAACTTGAATTTGACCCTAACGTCTGTGTTCATAACCACTACACCATTCTGCCTCTTGAATAATATAATGATCAGGATAATGGTAACAATTATAATGATCACATCCAAACCATGCGTATGTCTTCTTTCTAAATCAGTATGTTTGTCTTATTTTCTGATTATCCTATACTCTTTAATCATTGGCTCAACTCTGAACAAATATATTTGGTAAAGCAAGGGAATGACTCAGTATGTAGACATTTAAAATACATGTCCTAATACAGTGGGTCAACAATCTCATCTCCCCTCCTGGTGACCGTGTTGTTAGGAACAGTGAAATTTAAATAGTAATAGAATATTTTCGTCTGCCATAAAATATTAATGGTGATTTTAAACTACATTTTCAAGGAAATTATTGGTCACATCTGTGTCTACAATGCATTCTGCCACCTCTTTTATTTTAGCTGTCTTCAATTTAGATAAAATGCATTAAACTTGTATTTATCTCTCCTCAGGTATTCATGACACTTTAAAGACTGTTTGGTTATACTTCTGTTTGTCATCCTCAGCATGTAGTTTGCCAAATGTAGTTATAAGAGATGTGAATGCCGTAAGTCAGACTGCAAAACTTTGTCCCTAATGCCATATCCAGTTGTCCAGAATGCCCATTCCTCATAATAGCTGAATGTGTTCTAGTCATTTTAGACTTTACTCCTTTTCATTCTCTTGCCCCAAGTAGCATGCCATTCCTGGAGCTCCTATCAGGTCCTGCCACTGTGGGAAAGCCTGTGCATGACGCTCTTTGCTGCGGGGCCCAGTTCAGCCTGGTCCCTGGTCTTTCTTTGGTCATGTACTCAGTAGCTTCCTTGTCTTGAAGTCAAGGTCCATTTTTTTTTTTCACATTAACCAAATCTCAGAACTTACATAATTCTTTTGTGGCATAGGAAATTTGGGGTTAATATCTTGTGCCCTTTGGGCTTCTTGAGATTTACAGGGATGGAGGTGGGAGCATTGGGGGCAGGGATATGGTCTTTTGTTTTCTCTCCCTGAACCACCTGCTCCTGTTTAATACCCCTGACTTCCACTGCTGTTTCCTTTCAGCACAGTAGCCCACTTACTCAACTGGGCTTGACTGAAGTGACCTCAAGGCCTTTTTACTCTTAGATGATCAAACTTATCTGGAAATTCTTTTGTCCCTTCGCACTCTGCTTTTTCCTTTCCTAGGAGAAGGATCATGTTCTTTTTCTAGCTTGAGATTTGGAGATAGGCAGAGTAAAATACAAAATTGGTTCTGTATGATTGCACATGTTTACACATCTTTCCTTGAAGGAAAGGTGTTTAAACCTGGAGTAACCACTTTGACATGAAAGTCAAGATGATGGTTATGTCCAATGATGCCAGTGTAAGTGTTTCCCTGTCATTGGGTGCTCCTGAAATGGGAGAAGCTTAAAGCAGATAGAAAGTATGGGGTAGGGGTGGGTGTCAGTTTCACTGCAACTATTTAATTTGAGTTCAGTTCTTTCCTTTCCTACTAAAGGCAAATGGTAGAGAAGTGAGGTACAGTTTGTGCCGAAGAAGGAACGGTCAGAGTTCTGCCTTTCGCCCAGGAGTCCTGCTTTAGCTCTGCTGTGTACATGGTGCAGGGTCCTCAGCTCTCACAAGCTCTCTCCAGTACTACATTCTTCCCTTCCATTTAAATTTTTATTTAATTGCCAGGCACAGTGGCTCATGCCTGTAATCTTAGCACTCTGGGAGGCCAAGGTAAGTGGATCACTTAAGCTCAGAAGTTTGAGATCAGCCTGAGTAACAGCGAGTCCCTGTCTCTGAAACTAGTTGGGTGCTGTGGCAAGTACCTGTAGTCCCATCTACTCAAGAGACTGAGACCAGAGGATCTCTTGAGCCCAAGAGTTTGAGGTTGCTGTGAACTATGATGCCACAGCACTTTAACAAGAGTGACAAAGTGAGACTCTGTCTCAATAAATAAATAAATACTAAAAAATAAAATTTTATTTAATCACTTACTTTTATTTTGTTAGCAAACTTCATGTTTAATTCTGAAATTCACTATTATTAGCATTTTAATAAACAAGAATATATAAGTTAGGGCTCAGATAGCTAAGCAATGAACTCACTGCTTTTTTTTTTTTTTTTTTTTTGAGACAGAGCCTCAAGCTCTCCCCCCTGGGTAGAGTGCTGTGCCATCACAGGTCACAGCAACCTCCAACTCCTGGGCTCAAGCAAGTCTCCTGCCTCAGCCTTCCAAGTAGCTGGGACCACAGGTGCCTGCCACAACGCCTGGCTATTTTTTGGTTGCAGCTGTCATTGTTGTTTGGTGGGCCTCAGCTGGATTTGAACCTGCCACTTTAGGTGTATGTGGCTGGTGCCTTAACCACTTTAGTCACAGGCACCGAGCCAACTCACTGCTTCTTTCCAGCTTATTTACTTTTCAATATTTCAGATATGCCCATATAATTCTTTATGCCAGTGGTTCTGAACCTGTGGGTCGCAACCCACAGGAACTGTATTAAAGGGTCACAGCATTAGGGAGGTTGAGAACCACCACTTTATGCCATCATCAATCTAGGCAATGGGGACACAGCAGTCTTCACGGAAGCTAGCAGGCTCTGTTCTCATGGAGTTTTAGCCTTTCTTGGAAGATGCTCCTTAGGTACTCACAGTAAAAGATGGTGAGTTCTATAAAGGTGAAATAAGAGGCTGACAATGAGTCCTGACAATTAAGTTTGCAAACCTGCCACCACGCACTTACATGGGCAGCACTGTATGAACAGCTCATGAAGGTTTCATAAGCTTGGTGTACCAGAGTCTCACAAGTGAGTTCATGTTGATGTGTGGCAGTGTCTTGAGAAGTAGCATTCATTATTGTTGTTGCATGTGTTTGTGGGCCATTGTGAGAATATTGGAGTTAGAATTAGAACAAGGAACAAACACTTGCCACTTAAACTTGGCAAGAATGGAAGCGAAATCAGGGACATGTCTCTGGGGATAATGCTGTGAAGGAAACGGTAACATAAAAATGGATTAAACGTCTTTCTGAGGGGAGACAAAGTGTCACTGATGAACAGAGGTGAGGGTGAACACTGAAGAGCAGAACTGACAAAAGCACTGCAAAAACTCATTGAATGGCGGGTCACAATCATCAGCTGACTGTGACAAGCATAGCAGACCAATAAACATTGGTAGAGAACCAGGAAAACCTTAACTGAAAATCCTGGCATGAGACAAGTGTGGCTCTTACATCACTACAATGCACCAGCTCACACAGCACGGTCTGTAAGGCAGATTTGAGCCAGCAAAACAATAATACCTTTCCTACTCCCCTGATCTGGACCCTCACGAATCTTTTCTTTACCTGAAGATAAAGGAAATATTGAAAGGAAGACATTCTGATAACATTCAGGGAATCCAGGGTAATACAACCACTGCTCTGATGGCCATTCCAGACAAAGAGTTCCAAAATTGCTCTGAAGAGTAGACTGGGTGCTGGTGTTGGTGCACAACTTCCCAATGGGAGCATTTCAAAGGTGACCATAGAGATACTCAGCATTGAGGTATGCAGCATTTTTTCTATGAAGAGTTCGTGAACTCTTGTTGAAGGTCAGACCTTCATACATCATGACCATAATTTTCCAAATTTGCCATGTGGTATAAAAATGGAAGGGGGAATCAAGTATGTACCTGAGATCAAACTAAGGTTAAATCATTCCATCACCATTAACTGTGGCTCGGATGTAGGAATGGGGTAGACATGTGAAGGTAGAGTCATTGATGCTTATAAAGTTTCATAATTGACTAAACATAAATGGGATGCTTCCCAGGGGATTAGACATTCATTGACAAAAGAGATGCATATGATGGAAACACCATTTCTTTTATTTTGTAAGGAAACATAAAATCTATTTTTAAAAATGTATGTTATTTTATTTCAACGTTAAACATTATAGGTATGTAGCATGATACTAAAGAGTTTGACAAAAAGACTCTCAGATAACATTCAGCATAGTCATCTGAAAAATGGTCCTGAATACACCAGAATTAGTGCTAAAATTAGACAGCAAGGAAATATGACTCACTCATAACCACGTAAAAGTATTTTGTCAGGAAATAAATGCACCAATGCAGCAAACAGAACCTGTTAGGAAACACGGAGCTGTACGGTATTTTATGGTGGCATTTATAGTGATATTTTTAAAACAATCGCCCCAAATGTGGTTGGCTCTGGATCAGGCATCCAAAAACTAACATCTATTCCTTGGGAGTCCCGGTCCCAAATTGTATTTGTTTTTATAATGCTTGTCTCTTTCTACCTCTAGGACTTTTTTTTTTTTAAACAAAGATTTTTTTCTTTCACAGAATTGTGCCTATAACGTGCTGCCCTATCTCTGTGAACAGCACCTGCCCTGTGTCTCTGCAGATGAATATGCAATTTGCATGTCGCTGATTAAAATGAAAGTCTGCATGTATATCTGAATGTCTGGTCACATTTTCAAAGGAAATCTCACATGCTGACAGAATACCTTCCCCCTTTCTATACAATCCAACAGCCCGAGTTCTTGTATACCCACTAAGCCTTCTGCCATATCTTTTCAACAAAGAATGAACCTGGGTGTGAAAAGCGGCCAGGAAGACTTTGGCTTCATGGCTCTGCGTGAAACAGATGCCCCCTGAGAGCCTCTTGCCACTCCTCTGCTCCTCTGCTTCACAGTCCCTGCTGTTGGAATTTGAGTGATGTAGCAGTAGATGCTCCTGGGATTTCCACCAGCAGTGAGAAGAAGGCCAGTGTTAGATCATAATAGACCAGCTACTGGTGAGGAACACAGAATGTTATCAGTCCGCTTAGACGCTGGCACCTTGGAAAGGGATTATGAGGGTGGGGGTGGGGAGCAAAGGAGAAATTGTGGGAGAAGATGCTACACCCTGTCAGTTTCTGAGTTATTCTGAGAAAGCGTGGAGACATTGATTCTAAACTGTATGAATAGTAGCCACTGGTAAGAATTAACGTTCTTTCAAGAAGTGGCAGGTTGAGAACAGGACAGCTACTGCTGATGTGGTCAAAAGGGGTCATTTTACACACTTACATCTGAAAGTGTAATTGGAGAGGTGCTCACAAAATCCTTAACTGCTTGGAGTAAATTCCGTGAGCGCTCACTCTTTTCCTAGAACATGCCCAAGCTGCACACGAGAGAACACATCCTGCCTTCTAGTTCTGAAACCAAACAGTAGATTCACCTCCAACAGGATTCCCACTGAGGTTACTTATTCACCTTAGAACTGCACCATTAGAGCAATGACAATAGTTGAAATGGTCAAAACCCCAAATTTCTTCCTCCCTTATCCCGAAGAAATCGGAGAAGAGTTTATTTTATCTTTATTTATCTTGCCTCTGCCATCAGAATTAGATAATTCATTTGATCAAATTACTTTTAAAAAAATATTTATGTAGTGGGCCTGAAAAAAAATTGTTTACCTGAAATGCATTTAATGTTTGGTGGTTGTTATTAAAGGTGCTGGGGAGGACAAAGAAAATAATAAGCAAATAGAAATCTACAAGCTAGCACGCAGCTGTTGGCTTTGTCGCGGCTGTTGAATGAAAGTTTATTAATTGACGATGACTGTCATAGGAATAAACCCGGTCGGTAGCTTTAAAGCAGGGTCCACTCCCTCAGGGAGAGCCAAGAAACGTTTCTCAGAGGAGGTAACATCTGATTTTAGTCTTTAAATATGGTTAGAAATTCACAATTCAGAGAAAAAAAGGAGCAGGTCATCTTAAAATAGAGAGCCTCGGCTGTGTGAAAGGCACAAAAGAACAAAATACAGAGCAGATTTAGGAAACGCAGGAGGGCGTGATGTGCAGGAAGCACAGGATGGACGTGAAGCAGGGGCCGCGGTGGGATGAGGCTTGTGGGGGGCACGAGCCAGGGCGCAGAGAAGTCATGGAGTAGTAGTTCATTCCTCATTGCACCTTCAACACAAAGAGTGCCTGGTTTTTAGTAGAGGGATCGTGTATGTTGGGTAAATGAATGGATGGATGAACGAATAGATGGAATCATAGATGAAATGATGATGATGGGGCCATTAGTGTTTTCTTGACTGGGAGAGGTCAAGGATGGGCAAATCAGATGGGAAGCTCTGTTGGAAGAGTCTGTGGGCTGGATGGCGGAGCTGCTGGGATCAGGGAGGTCAGGGAAACAGCTGTGTGTTGCCTGCTGCTCACTTTCTGAGGGGAATTTTATTGAAGGTTAAACTAGCAGTGAGAGTGAGAGCTGCACGCAAAGCAGAACCAGTAGATAGTGTGGACTCCTTGGATATAGGGGTAGAGGATTATGAATGGCAGGCTGAATAACTGATTTAGACAAGTGGCCCGGGATGAACCTGCACAGATTTTGGGTACAGTTGTCCTGTAGGTCGTTATCCGTTCAGGCCTGGAAGTCACAGGAAAGGTTCAGGATACACCTCAGATACACCTTCAGGCAGCCTTAGACCAGTGATTGGCGACAGGTGTTCCATGGCACCCTGGTGTGCCATAACGGGATCTTACATTTGCTGTGAAAATATTTAAAGATCATTAATTAAATTATTTTTGAAAGATGTTCAGAGTGCAGTAAGTACATTTTTTTTTACTCCTTTTTTTCTTTTTTTGATCAACATAATTTAAGTGTGCTGTGGAAGTTTAACTATAGTCTCAAGTGTGCCGTGAGATAAAAGAGGTTGAAAAACACTGCTTTATCCTGTAGATGACATCTGAGGAGAAAAACGTGAGGTTGGAATTTGGAGGATCATCATACAGAAAGATCTAAAGAGCAACTAAAAAAATGCACTGAAAGGGAGACTACAAAACAAGTTGAAAGGACCGAAAAAAAAGAGGCCCAGACTATTTCTTACTTGTGTAATGAGACACTTTGAGAAATGTTATCTATTAGAGCTACCGCATGTAAATTCTTTTTTCAGTCAGTTTGGAATTCTTATCATAAAGCTCTAACTCTCTCTGTTAGCTGCTGATTTAACAAGCTCGTGCCATTTACCTTGGCTTAATGAACCTTTAGGATACAATGGCATGTTGTGATACTTTTCAGAAAGATGCCTCCTTGTTCTCTCATGTTAAGAGAATCTCCCATTTACCCCACCAGGTGGATTCTTTGCCCCCTATCCTAACTTTCCAAATAATAGAAACAGCACAGGTACAAACCTGGAAAAAGAGTGAATATCCCTACAACAGATTATTTTCCAAAATTAAGAGGAACTGGGAATTGGGAGGGAGGGGGACACCAAAACAAATCCTTAGAGAGTAGAAAATTTCAAGTTTCCCTTCTTATTTGAAAACTATTTCTCCATTGAGATTTATCTGGTATTCAGAGAAACCAGGTGAGTCAGACATTGTCCTAGCTGGCATTTGTCCAGATCCCCAAATTTGATACAATTTAGCACAAACTGTCAGTAAGTACTGACAGTGGGGCAGGGTGGCTTCTCTGCGTTCTCTTGTCCATTTGACTGATCTTCGAGAAGAAATCTCAACGCTTACCGGCACTAAGTCATTACTCAGCGTTTCCCTCAGCTCCGGCCCACCATGCCTTTCAGGACCAAGAAAGCGACTTCTGCCCCTTTTAGAAAATTAGGGAAAATGTGGCAAAAGGAAAATCAGTTAATTTTACAAATAATAACAAATACTAATAGGTAAATGAGATCATGGGAACAAATTAAGAAAATGCATTGCACTTTTTTCTCCTTTACCATACAAATTGGTTTTTATAAATTAAAACATTAATGTATATATAAATCTGGTTGCCGCTTACACCATTAATTTATTATCCCTTCCCGAGACAAATGATAGCTACTTAGACCCTATTAAAAGGATTAGTTGAAGTTTGAGCTCATCTATGAAATGAGGACTAAATATACAGGTCTCCCCCTAAATTGCCCTCTGTCTATTTTTGTTCATTATTTACTACCCAAGACTGATTAAAAAATGATTTCACTGTCATCTTTAATACAAAAATATACATTTCCCTACTTAGAGTAAATATACTGAAATAAATCCAGAGAAAAAGATCTTTATATAGCTTGGGCACGGAGTTGTAACAAAGGCTTTGCTTAGATGGGACCCTGAGAAAGTCTGGTTTACTTAACCTCAACATAACATCTTACTGTGAAGACTGCATGCACAAGTAACGTTACATAAACATCATGATTTTCTTCTTAAAATTGAAGAAGTTCCTTACCGGTCAATGCAAAAGAATACATAAAACAGTGAGAAGAAATTCCATTGAATAATCATTGAGTGCCTTCTATGTTTCAGGAACTGTGGCAGGAATTACAAATACAATAGTGAATAAGACGTCTCGTGAGGAGTTTTGGAGCTTCTCGCTTACCATCCATTGTAGGGGCGATACAAAGTAGCTATGATATCATTAGATATGTATAATTATTTATACCACATAGATTTTAAAAATTATTTAATAATTAACCTGGGCTGGGTGTGGTGGCTCATGCCTGTTAATCCTAGCACTCTGGGAGGTTGAGGTGGGTGGATTGCTTGAGCTCAGGAGCTGGAGTCCAGCCTGAGCAAGAGTGAGATCCCATCTCTACTAAAAATAGAGAAACTGAGGCAAGAGGATCATTTGAGCCCAAGAGTTTGAGGTTGCTGTGAGCTATAATGATGCCACGGCACTCTACCAAGGGTGACAAAGTAAACTCTGTCTCAAAATAATAATAATAATAATAATTAGCCTACTTATACTCAGTGTACTATGAAAAATATTGGAAGTAAAACTTTCTCTCTCTCCTTTACAAGTGTCAACATGAAACTGAAACAGTTGAAGAGAAGGAGAAATATGGGCAGGAAAACAGTAACAAATAAAAATGAACAATAAAAGTGTATCCAGAAATAGGAATCACTTGGCCCCATGCCCCTGAAGTTATTCAATACAGTCTGGTCTGTAAGCTTCCCAGAGGCCAAGGGAAAGAAGGAAACAGAGTCCTTTACAAGATTCGATGCCCCAAAGATAAAAACATTATTTCAACAATGTTATTTGTAGTCACCCTTTATTGGGCACATATATTTTTCAGTTATTAAGCTGATAACTCTGACAAAAGAATAGGAAGGTTATTTGCTCAAAGATCCACATCTAATCAATGCCAGAGCTAAGATTAGTGCTCAGAGCTATTAGACTTCAAGGCCTGACCCCTACCAAGCCCACTGCACTTCCTCACCACTCCTGCCCACAGTCTCACAAGACCCAGGGGAGAAGCCATGCCATGGAGTCACTAGGAGGTGACATCGAGAGGCATTTCCAAAATGCCATGGAAACATAAAGGAGGAAATACTTCTGCTTGTATGTGTGAGAGGAGTTAGTGATTTTCTACAAACCTTGGCGTATATGTACATACTTATAAATTAAATGATATGTTTTTAGAAACAGTTTTTACAGTTACTCAGATTTCCTTCTGATTGTTTTCTTCTGAATGCTCAACCACACCACCACACATACCATCCTGTCCTTTACTCTAAAGGTTTTGACACTACAAGATAAAATGTTGATTATTGAGACTGGCTCACAAATATCATTTTTTTTTTTTTGAGATGGAGCCTCAAGCTATCCCCCTGGGTAGAGTGCCATGGCAACACAGCACACAGCAACCACCAACTCCTGGGCTCAAGCGAGTCTCCTGCCACCCCCACCCAATTAGCTGGGACCACAGGTGCCCGCCACAATGCCCGGCCATTTTTTGGTTGCAGCCGTCATTGTTGTTTGGCGGACCCAGGCTGGGGATTCAAACCCGCCACCTTAGGTGTATGTGGCTGGCGCCTTAGCTGATTGAGCCACAGGCGCCGAGCCCACAAATAATTTAAAGGCAAAATTATGCATACCTGAGGGAAGACACAGAAAATCTCATAAGCATCTAAGGATAATAGACTATCAAACTATATCTCGTAAGCTTTACACCATTATGTTAACCTAATGCTGCTAACCCATAATAACTCCAAACTTATTTTCCTTCCTCCTGGATTCAGTCTATTTCTTATTTTACATTAGACCTTTATCAAAACAATTCTGTTTCTAGATGACAATAGTAAAACTAATGTTAGAACATAGCTAATAGGCAGCTTCAAAAGGTCTCAGTAGTTAGATGGTACATTTTGTGGATTAACCTTTATAAATAATATCATACATTTAAAATAGAGAAATAAAAAAGTAGATAACCAAGTAAGAATCTCATTCACCTTATTCTGAAAAGAAGGATAATTTTCTTCTTAAAATTTTAATGGGCATCTACAAATAAGGATGCAGATCACTGCCATTACTGAAACTAGGAAGCATAGTCTATTATTATTATTATTATTATTATTATTATTAGAGACCGAGTCTTTCTGTTGCCCCAGGCCTGATTACCATGGCATCAGCCTAGCTCACAGAGCCTCAAACTTCTGAGCTCAAGCGGTCCTCCCACCTCTGCCTCCCAGAGTATAAGCCACTGTGTCCATTCATAGGAAGCATATTCCAAATATATCGTCACCTGAACTTTTAGTTCAAACCTTTTTTTTTCTGTTGTGTTTAAAAAATAAAAATAAAAACCACTACAACAGTAGAGGGAATGTAAAATCTCTCTCTCTCTCACATATGTTTTCTGTTCCAATAACATTACATGCTATTTTGCTGAGTCATTCCAATATCCTATTAAATAATTTAATTATATAAATAGTATAACTACAGCAGTTGTAGTTCACTGGTTTTCAGTAGTACTTAAAAGGCTTGTATTTCCAGATCAGTGAATAGAACTGTTAACTCTGCTGTCCTTAGGCCAAGCTATTCATCAAGGGAAGCTGCATCTTTTTCCTCAAACTATTTCTCCTTTTACCACACGGTCTTCCATCCCCAGAACTTTTGAAAGAATGAAGGAGGTTCATACCCTCCCAATCTACTGACTATTGCTGTACAGATACAGGGCACCTGTTTCATTTGGACAAAATCAGGAAGTCAAATTTTAAATAGCTTCTAATATTAAGAGCCTAATATCATTTTTATTATAATGTGGAAAGACCAAATTAATTTGAGGAATAAATTAAGATAATAATAATAATGAAAAGTTAATACCAAGTTGAACTCCTGAGTTTTTAAATGAATGATTAATTTTCCAACATTAAAGGTTAATAACTGAGTCATCCAGTTAAGTTAGTTTTATACCTTTAAAATTTAGAAACATGAAGGGTAATCCAGTAGGAAATGTATAGATAAAATTTTCTTTTGAAAGGGCTAAGTGAACCTGTGTTATATTATATGTAAATTAAGGCTACATCGAAGACATGCTTTTAAAGGGAGATTAGTTCACTGTAGCATTTCAAATAAAGATTGGTGGCATGAAAATATCTCTTTATGTAAAAAAGAAATATGATATATAATTGGGACAAATTGACTCTCAATACTTTAATTAATGTATGAACTGACCCTTATTTAAGAAAGTACAACACGGGGAAATTAAAATTTCTGTTAAATATGATTAAAGACGTAAGTCATTACTTCCATCATAGACAATTTCATCCAATCCTTTTAAAACAACTTAGGTTATCTGAAACATGTTGTTAGTGATTTATGTTGTCAAAAACATATGTTGTATCACTTTCATCTTATGAAAGAGTGTCCTGGTACCAATAATTTGAGACAGGGTATTCTAGAAGTGAAGAAAATGTACAATATCATTAAGATTTTCTAGAGTTACACTGTGATTTTAATAGGTGTTATTTATTAAAATGTGGTCTAATATTTCCCACTTTAATATATCATTGTAAATATAGTAACAACCCTAAAGGGTGATATTATTACTCTCTTTTGTCCATAATGAAACTGCCCCCCCCCGTGGGGGAGGAGCTTTCCTACAATTGAAATTTACCTTGGAAATGAGAACATGTAACCTAAAAATTTGTTACCTCATATTAATTTGAAATATAAAAAAAAGGAAGCAAAAGGTCTGAATTTAAGTGGACAGCTGACTTTGAACACAGGTAAAATTGAATTCATAGTTTTTGTTATTAGACACATGTGGCAATCACTAATTAGGGGCTTGAATAAGTACACTCAAATTTATTTTTATAATCTATGCATGGGAGCCAAAACACAGAGGAGCTTTAACATTTCCATTTGATGTGCATAATTGGAAGAGCTGAAATGTGTGGGTTGGCTACTGGTATCATGTCAGAGGATGTATTATAGTTATTCATGCTAAGAAAAATTATGACATGATTGAAATTACTGAATCCTGCCTATCAGAGGAAGGGATTCCAGTTGGAAATTTGAGGTTAAATTCCCTCCAAGAACAAACTGCCATACTAATCTTAATCCTATCACCTTCATCTACCTTACTATGGTTCTTATTCTTTCTTGCTACCTATGCCCAACAGCAGGGGTCCTCAAACTTTTTAAACAGGGGGCCAGTTCACTGTCCCTCAGACCATTGGAGGGCTGGAGTGTGGGCCCCAGGATGAGTCGGCTGCTAAGCAGGACAGGCAGCAGCGGCAAAAACACCTGGCTGGCCGGATAAATGTCCTAGGCCGGCCACAGTTTGAGGACACCTGCCCCACAGCATAGTTCTAACTGTAAGCACAGAGCATCACCCAAAGCAACTTATTTTTCTACTATTATTTTTTTATTCTACTTCATCTTTCACAGGTACCTTCCATCTCATTCTATTAAATATGTACACATTTAAAATATTTGATGGCATTCGTCTTGACGTGCTCACCACAATTAAAGTCTAACTTTTTCAAAGGAACATTATGTCTTCAATAGTTGGTTCCAAAAAAGAATGGGGTTGGCCTCTTCTTTGTTATCTAGTATCTTTTTTAGGTTTTATGATATTCCACTGTTCTAAATCTTGATATTCTCATGATTCCTTTTCCTGTTAGCCTCCTCACGTTAATGTTCTACCCATTATATATCAATATCTGTATGTTATTAAAAAAATCTCTTTCCACTTTCACATCTGAACTTATAAAAAGCACATTTTATTTCAATTGAAATAACTTTCATTCACTAAAATGGCATTATTCTTTTCAGTCATCGTGCCTTTGTTCTTCTGTTATTGTTGCTCTCCAATAGTACTTCACCATAATTCACAAAATTCCCCTCATATTTTAGAATCAGTTTGAGTTACCACCTCTTCTATTATGCCTTACTGGATGATTTTAATTACAGTACATCCTGTCTCTCTGGACTATTATAATAAACAGTTGAATTATTACTCATAGTAATCATCACCTTGGGTAACAGTGACATGTTTATGTCTAAAATTCTGTAAATCATCATGAAATTTTTGGAAGAATGAACTTGGTGGGTATAATTTTGTGTCTTTATTACCACAGATCTATTTAATCAATAAGTGTTCAGAAAATGTGTGTGGAAAAACGAATGAGCTGCTGGTGTCCATAAAGAATAATTTTTAGTGTGATTATGTTAACAACATAGAACAGTAAGTGTTCAAATAGTCACTAAATCAAGTTGTTTGTATAGTTGGAATGTGCTAAATTGACCAGTATAATAAGTTTGGTGGATCTGACTCATAATTTGTTAGGTCCCTACTTACTTGGATAACTAGAAAGATTAACATATATTTGATACAGGAATTTCATCTTCAGTAGATTCGTGGTCTCTATGATTCAAAGAATGAATCTGTGGACCACAGATCAGATGTAAGATAGGATTTATTTACAGAAAAGAATACAAAACACCAAGAAAAACCCAAGTTAGGAGAGAAAAGCTCTCTCTTTTTCTCTCTCTCTCCATCTCTGGGCTCTTTGTCACATGGGAACCTGTGTAGTTATATTTAGCATGTCTGGGACATATCTGGGACGTGAATGAATGGCTACAATCCTTTTCATTCCCAGGCCTAGAAAATGGGGGTTCCCTGTTTAGCCGCAAGTTCAAAGGGAGGGAAACCTAAGAGGCTGGTGTCTCCCAGTAGTTGTCTGGCCCCTCTGGCTACTGGACCCTTCTGTGGGGCCCCCCTGCCTACCCTTCAGCCCTCTGGCTCCTCTGCCCCCTGCCCCCACACCAACACCACCAAGGCAGAGGCAGCTGGTCCACCCTCTCCAGCTCTACCAAGCTGCCTGGGATGCTACTTGTCCTGTATCAACCTGACATATGTATTTCCATTGAAATCTCTCAATCTCTTTTTAAACTCAGTTCAGCTATAATTGACCAATAGGGGTGAGGGAAGCAAAGGGTTGCAATTTAGATTGCTTTGCATTTTGAAATTATGTTTTCAAGAGTCAGAAGAAAAAATAATGATATAAATCTCAGGATCTGACAGCATAATGCCAAAAATTAGCAAAAAATTGTGAACTATGTCTTCAATTATTCATACTGTTTTTTTTCTAAACTATCATTGATTTCACGCTTATTAAAATGGTTGAATTAATTGTAGCATTAAAGTTATGACATAGAACCATCAAATTAAGTACTGCCTTAACTGTGAAGAATCTGGTACATAAAGAGGAAATAAACAAAAATCCCAACTGGAATGACAAATGGACGTGTGAAGTGTGAACAGGTGGATCAATTATACAGATGTTTGCAAACATCAGCCTATTTGAGAATTTGTGAGCAAAATATGATTATTCTTTTCTCTTTTCAAGGAAATAAAAAAACCTTGGCCATTGTAGTATAAGTACATTATAATTTTATAAATGTCATAACATTTTAAAAAGGCAAATTCTATTTTGGTACATCTTATAAAATTTTACTTTAAAAATATAGTATTGTCTCAAAGATGAAAAAAATAAGATTAACCATCTATATACTTAAAATTATTCTTGTCTCAAACTCTTGTACTTTTTAATCATGAATATTGTATTCAGTCAATTGTTGAATCTACCACAAAAAAAACCCTGCCATTTAAAAACAGAAATGGTTACAAAAATAGAGTGTTCTCTATATGCTACTTAGAATGGTCAGCTTTATTTTATTTTATTTTATTTTTGTTTTATTTTTTTTTGAGACGGAGCCTCAAGCTATCCCCCTGGGTAGAGTGCCATGACATCACAGCTCATAGCAACCTCCAACTCCTGGGCTCAAGCGAGTCTCCTGTCTCTGCCTCCCAAGTATCTGGGACCACAGGCGCCCACCACGACACCCGGCCATTTTTTGGTTGCAGCCATCATTGTTGTTTGGCGGGTCCAGGCTGGAGATTCGAACCCGCCACCTTAGGTGTATGTGGCTGGCGCCTTAGCTGATTGAGCCACAGGCGCCAAGCCGGAATGGTCAGCTTTAAAACCATACCTTTAAAGTAATTATTTCCAAGCTTGAAGTCTTAATGACATTTTAATTCAAAATTTAGAACAGAGAAAATTAAAAATTTTGATACATCTCTGCAAAATGCATCAATATGACTGATCAATCTAATAAAGCTTTTACCCTGAACCTGGATAATAGTCTTAATTTTTATTTGACAGAATTCAATGTTTAATCAAAGCTATTGATCTACTAAATGTATATAGACACAGTCAAATACAATTTGGGTCATTAAAGTGTATAAAGCAATTTCTATCAAAACATTTTGATTTCTTGAGCTTTGTCCTTGAGAGCAGCTGAAACTTATTAGACTGCAAAAGCAGAATTACCTGGAGCAGAAGGTATTTTTAAACACATGTTTTCCCAAAGAAGGCAGCTGCTCACTGCATGAATTCTTTGAACACTGCTGGGCTCAGCAGTTAACTTTCTTTACTTGAAGGTACCAGGGCAAGGAAGATAACCTCAACCCTCAACACATTGTTTTTCTGCTATTTCTACTATGTTCTTAGTACTATCAAAGGGCTGATATTTGACAGCAAGGAAATTATTTAAAAAAAAACACACTGGGAAGAAAGGGAAGTTTCTTTTGTAGATAAAAATATTAATAACAAGTCTTTAGTCACTTCAGTTACAACGTTCTAAAGAGTAGCAAAGCAAGTCTATATTGTATCTACAGAGAATAAAAACCTTCTCCCTAGGACATTTCCTTTACTTTAGTTCTTTTATCACTTGTGATTAAAATACTACTTTGTACTTTCATTTTAAACAATAATGTACTGGTATTACAATAGTGAATATAATTTAGGTCAAAATAAACATAATACTTGTATTCTTATCATATATTCTGCCTTTGCACATATGGATTATAAATCTATTGATTACCCGATTGTACAAAATGTTAGTAAATGTTGTTTTCTTACATGTGCAAGCCTATTGCCAAGTAGAATAATTACACTGGGCTAAAATTATTTATTTCCATCTGAAGTTTATGTACGTGTCATCCAAATGGACTTCATAATTTCCAGCATTTGAGACCGGTACTGACAGTTGTTTGTAATTAGAATGATAGTTTTTTGGTGCTGCAGTCAAAAAGGCACTATATCAGGTTGAGTGGGAGAGAAGAATTTTTTTTGATAAACATAAAGAAAAATAAATTTTAAATTAATGTACTAAAGAATCTGACAGCCAACTGAATTAAGGTTGTTCTACCATCACCTGGCCAAATGTCAAATACATCTTTAACAACAAATCATCAAGAACGTAATGCTTTCCTGCCAATCAAGCAAGAGAAACATATGAAGGCCTGCATATTAACAAAAGCTACCTCTACAATCTAAATCTGCTCATTGGTGCTTTCCAGAAAAACTGATAATGGCTTGTGAGTAGCAGGTATAATTGATTCAAAAATAGTTCACTCTTCAATTATACATGTATCTGGCCAGGTGTGGTGGCTCATGCCTGTAATACTAGCAATCTGGTTCTTGCCTATAATTCTAGCACTCTGGGAGATTGAAGCAGGTGGATCTCCTGAGCTCAGGAATTGAAGAACAGCTTGAACAAGTCTGAGACCTGGACATGCTGATGGGCGTCTATAGTCCCAGCTACTCTGGAGGCTGAGGGAGGAGGATCACTTGAGCCCAAGAGTTTGAGGTTGCCATGAGCTGTGATGGCAAAGCACTCTACCCGGGGTGACAGAGTAAGATTCTACTCAAAGGAAAAAGAAAGATATCTATATATATCTATATATAGAGAGAGAGAGAGAAAAAAAAAGTGAGATACACACACACACATAAATATACATATATGCACACATATGTTTTTATATGTATCTTTTTACATGTACTATACGTACATGTAAATGTTTATATGTATCTTTTCCTTAATCTGACATTCAACTCAAGTCTTGAGAGTTTGCTTCTCCAGTGTTTTTGAAATGTGTCCAGCTGACATACACACAACATTATTCTCATTGGCTATGTTTTTCGTAGTAAGTACAAACAATCCTGTACCAAACACTCATTCATAATAGCTGTAAAAAAAAGGTATATGTATTATTTCCTCAGTGGATAACTTTGAAAGACTTACAAATTAATGAAAATTCATTGAACTAAATACAGGTGACTATGTGGTAAGAACACTGCTCCCACAGGTTGCCCAGAGTCTGTGAATATGTTACCTTAAATAGCAGCAGGAACATCACAGATGTGATTAATTTAAGAATTTTGAGTTAGATCACAAGTCCTTAAAGCTGGAGTCAGAGATTTCAAGGATGTGCATTGAAAATGGAAGGCAGGGCCACAGCCAAGGACTACAGATGTCCCGTAGAAACACGGAAATGCAAGAAAATCAATCAAGATACCTGTTGCAAAGGTTCTAAAGTAGAATCAGAATACCTACTTTTTCTTGCTTTTAGAGGCTGCCTACATTCTGTGTCTTGTGGTCCTCTTAGCTCATACCCAAAACTAATGTTGGCGCATCTTTCTGATTATCCTTTCATACTCACGTCTGATTCTATCCAGGAAAGGACAAAGTGAATGACTTGGATTGCCAGAGTATTACCTATTCTTAGAGATAATTGCAAATTTTTGCATTTTTATTTTTTTCTATTTATATTTTTTTTTTCCTCAGTCATTTTCTTTTTTCTTTTTTTTTTATTGAATGGTAACTGTGTACATTGATGCACTTTGGGGGTACAGTGTGGCGTTTTCTCACACAATCTGAGACACTTCCATCAAACTGATTAACATAGCATTCATGTAACTTTCTTAGTTATTGTGTTAAAACATTCATATTCTACTCGTAGAAAGATTCACTTGTACCCTTGTAAGAAGAACCATAATTTCTGCATTTTTAAAAACCCGAACCAACCAATAAAGTGTGGAGACAAACAGAAACGTTTAAGAAATATATACAAAGAGGAACTAGGGCCTTCAGCTAACTTTAAAAATAATGTGAATCAATCCAATCATGTAAAATAATAAATATTTTCAAAACTGAAACGCTGTCTTAGACAGTCTTTACAATTTTTAGAACATGGAGTGTGCTAATTTAACAAATTTCTGAGCTGACCATATAAAAACAGAAAGTGATGATAAATTAGAATATGTCAAAAAGAGAGGGACTGGAATGAAGAGGAGGTTAAAATTATGCTGGACGTGGTAAACTAAGAAATGAGAATACAGATAAAATTGCAGTGGCTAATATCATGTACTAGAAATGCCATAAAAGAAACTAGTGTTTAATGAGAGGATATTCTGTTGCCAAAATATCTGTCTTTGCTTTTTGCAATCTTACTCTGCCTTTGTATTTGTATGAAAGGCCTTCCATGTATTTCTGGAGTGATATGGGAGCATACCTAAATTCAACTTTCAGGCATGAATGATGAAAAATGAATGTCGGGTGCTGCCTGTTGCTCAAAGGAGTAGGGCGCCAGCCCCATATGCTGGAGGTGGCAGGTTCAAACCAGGCCCTGGCCAAAAACTGCAAAAAAAAAGAAGAAGAAAAAAATTTAAAAAAGAAAAATGAACAGAACGATCCTGCAGCCACCATGACCACTGGCGCCTCCAGTACCATCCTGCACTGGGCGCCACTTAACCATAATGAGACTTGCCTTAGTGATTAAAACTAGATGGATCTATAAGGACTCCCAGAGAAGATCATAGCTAGATGAAGAAAGAAGTGGTCTACCTCCCACTCAACTGCAGGCACTGTTCCATATTTCATATCCTCATCAAAGCCATATGCCAAAGTGACATCGTTGGTGGTCTTCAAAGATTTTCTCAGTATGGCACTGCATTCCTGGAAAGAACAAAGCCTGAGACTTCACAGATAAGTAGCTGTGAGAATTTCTACTCTGAGGTGCTGAAGTGAAAAACAAAAGCAATTACATCTGTGAGCTTGTCCTGAAACAGTGCTTGAGATGGCTCAGCAAGCCACACACCAGTTCATGTGTGTGTGAGATCTTTTTTGTATACAGTGTCTTAAAAGATTTGCTGTGTGGCCCAGGGCAAATCAATTAACTTTTGTTGCCTTACTTACACATAAAATCAATATGTCAAAAAAAAAAAAAAAAAGAAAAGAAAAGAAAGAAAGAAAAATGAATGTCTATGAAATAGTTATCTGGACCATAATAATTTACAGGGAGCTGATAATACCCAAAAGATGGTTGAACTATAAACCTCTAATATTCATTACAATTCTAATTTATAATAAATTAGTATATAAAGCTGAAGAATTTCTTTTTTTCAGATGGAGTCTCACTATGCAACTCTCAGTAGAGTATGGTGACATCACAGTTCACAGCAACCTCCACCTCTTAGGCGTAAGCGATTCTCTTAACCTCAGCCTCCCAAGTAGCTGGAGCAGAAGAATTCTTGAATACAGAAGAATTCTATAGTTTTTTTACTATATTAGTTTTATTTTTTCAGCAACTTTATGTTTATCATAATCATTAGGATTTACAATTTAGTTAAGGAAAATATAGGACCTTCAGTAAATTAAATTTGCACTTCAGTTAAAAAGGTTTTTATTATAAGTATGTCCATGAGATATTTGCTATTTTTCTGAAATTAAAATTAAACTGTACCACCTGGATTTATCTGATAATTATAATTAATTAAAAAATACACACAGAGAACATGAACAATAAACAGTTGTAAGAAAAATTATCCCCAAACTTCAAAATTTACTTTAATGAAAAATAAAAACTTGTGAGTCAAGTAAACTTTGTGATGTTCATTTATTATTAGTCTTTGTGTTCTGCTTCTACGTACATTTCCAATTTATTTTTCATGTTTTGTTTTTATTCTACAATTACACATAACTTTTGATATATTGCTTCTTTTTATTTTTATTTAATAGAAGGAATGAAATGGCTTCAAAAGGCATAAAAAGAAGAAATCAATCACTGGGCAAAAACTGATTCAAAAAATCAAATTAACATAAAAAATTCAATCAAAAAATTTAAGTAGTTACATTTATAAGCTGAAATACAAAATGATGATTCCCAAGTTTCCCTAATTGAAAATACAACAATATTCTCATCTTATATGCATTCTACGAGTCTAGGATTATGTTTATATTATAAAATTGCCTGCTATTTTGGGATGTTAATGAAGTCATTTTATTAATAACTGTATTCAAGAATAGAAGAATTGTAGCTGAACACAGAGTAATGTTTCAGAGGTATAACACAACCTCATTGTATTTCATAAAATAAAAAACAAGAGCAAACAATGATATGATACAGACTTATTTAATCATTTTTATGATCATTTTTATTAGGATATGCATGTAAATTTAAAGAGTGATTAATTTTATTATAAAGACTTTTGGCTGATGTGAAGTAAATAGTTAATTTTAATAACTTTGACATATGGGAAAGGAGATGCATTTCAAGAAGTGGTAGACAGAAAATTGGTCTAATTATTTTTAAGTACTTGAATAATAGCGGAGCTCTAGCATAAGGAGAATTGTTGAGAGGTTTTGGTGTGGTGTAGGATGAGATTCTGAAAACTCATTTTTAAATCTTCTGCAATAGAGCTAAAAGAAAAGGTTGTGAATGACGCAGTAGGTGAGATCCAAAGCAATGGTAAAATACAGCTTTTGCCTGCAATTTCAATTTTTTTGTAATTAATTATTTTGTATTAAATCATAACTTTGTATATTGATGCATTTATGGGGTTCAGGGTACTGCTTCGATATACAATGTGAATGCAATTTCAATTTAAATATGTTATCTTAACAGGATGTTCTCTTGGTTGCTTTCTTTATTCATGCTTACCTTGATAGATACACCAAGTTTCAAGTTTTTTCAAAAATGCACTTCAATAAAAATCAATGCTCAGCAGTTTTTAATTTTCAGCTATTTTCCTTTCATTGGCTTTTATGTTACTGAGATCTTACATTTCAGATAAGGTGTCATTTTGATTATTCTTAAAAATAGCTCTAATATCCAAATGGGAACAGAGGAGGTGAAATTATTGCATTTGCTGATGATATGATCTTATACCTAGAAAAGTGTGAGGACTCAACTACGAGACTCCTGGAATTTATAACGAAATATAGCAAGTCTTAGGATATAAAAACAACGTACACAAATCAGTAGCCTCCATATATGCCAAACAGTCAACCTGAGAATCTGATCAAAGACACAATATCCTTCACGGTAGCATCAAAGTAAAGGAAATACCTCAGAATATATTTAATGAGGGATGTGAAGGCTCTCTAAAGAAAGAAAAACAAAACACTTAGAAAAAAAATGACAGAGAATGTTAACAGGTGGAAGAAATATCATACCTGTGGCTTGAAAGAATCAATATTGTTAAAATGTCTACACTACCCAACACAATCTACAGATTTAATGCAATACCCATTAAAATACCAAAGTCATACTTTGGAGATCTTGAACAAATAATTCTATGTTTTGTATGAAACCAGAAAAGACTCTGAGTAGCTGACACAATTCTATGGGATAAGAACAAGTCTAAAGGCAGACTTCAGGCTATACTACAAGTTGACAATGATCAAAACATGGTATTGTCACAAAAATAGAAACCTAGATCTATAGTACAGATTAGAGAATCGAAAGATTAAATCAGCCTCAGGTTACCATCTGATCTTTGGCAAAGAAAACAAAAACATACAGTGGGGAAAAGAATCCCAGTTCAATAAATGGTGCTGGGAGAAGTGGTTAGCCACATGTAAAAGACTGAAACCAGAACTACTCCTTTCACCACCTACAAAAATTAACTCATGATGTCTAACAGACTTCAGTTTAAGATACCAAAATATAAAAGATCCTATAATAAAGTGTGGAAAAACAATCTCACCAGCATAGGGAAAGAATTTATGAAAAAGGCCAGTAAAAGGCCAGTATTTTGTCTTCATGACAAAAATAAAAATAAATAAATAGGAACTAATCAAATTAAAAAGCTTTTGCATAGCTAAGGACACAATCAACAAAGAGAAAACCTTCAGAATGGGAGAATATATTTGCATGCTATGATTCTGACAAAAGGCTAATTGCCAGAATCTACAAAGAACCTAAGCAAATCAAAAAAATAATTCAAACAGTCCCATTATAAAATAGGCAAGAGATATGAACAGAAGCTTTTCTCATGAGGAAAAATGGGCAAAAAACACATAAATAAATGCTCATCACCTCTAATCATCAGAGAAATGCAAATTAAATTGGAATATCACCTAACCCCATGAGAATAGCCCACATCACAAGTTCCTAAAATAGCAGATATGGGGTAGGTGTGGAGAGAAGGGAAAACCCACACACTGTTAATGGGACTGAAAACTAATGTATGGATATTTCTCCATGAATCAAATATAGACCTATCATTTGATCTTGCAACCTAATTAGTAGGTGTCTACCCACAAGAAAAAGAAAGAGACATTTTACCATAAGAATATTTGCACACAAATGTTTATAACAGTGCAATTCACAATAGCGAAGATATGGGAACAACTCAAGTGCTTTTCAACAATGAATGGATTAATACATTTTGGCATCTGTATATCATGGAATAATAGTCAGCCATTATAAGGATGAAGATTTTGTATCTTTCGTAGAACATGAATGGATTTGGAGAACGTTCTTCTGAGTGAATTATCATAAGAATGAAAAAAACAAGCATCACATGTACTGAGTACTAAATTGGAACCAGTAGATTAACAACTACATGCTCACACGAGAGAAAAACTAAGTTAAATTCAAGTGGATGGGTTGGGTAAATTCTCACCAAGTGAGTACACTGCATGGATATATCACACATGGGTAAAGGACACAACCTCAAGAATAGCTGTGAACTTCATTGTATATAACCTCATATTAATCTGAAGTTTACATAAAATAATAAGCTTAATAGATAATAGATAAAGTGTTAGCTAAATGAGTGTTCCATAGTCTTTAAACAAGTGACTTTTAATAATTAAGCTAAAGTCAGTTGGAGCATTTACTGAAATTAATAACTGAGGAAAGATAAATTTTAAAACATTCAAAATGAGTGATACATTTTACCTAGCAATTTACAAATTCAAAAATGCTGAACAAGTTAATGATCTATATTCCATGTAACACTGTTGTTTAAAATACTGGATAATTTTAAAAATAAGCTTAATAGAATAAGATACTTAAAAACAAAAATAGTGACTGACAATCAGCAAAGATTCAGAAGCTATTTTAGAAATTTATGTGAACATAAGTTGTTTATCTGGAATAAAAATAGCTATGATTTAATTTCAAATCCATGACATTTGGCACTCCTCTAGGTTCACCTGTAATAAAAATAACTAACAATAGCAAAATCCATGCATGGCAGCCATTCTATATGTTTAATACATGTTATTTAATATTCAACAGGAATATAAAAAATGCTATACATAATCTATTATAGAGATAAGAAACTGAAATTTTAAAAGACTTTTTAAAAAATTCTTGACCTGCTTAATTTTTATTTAAAATTAATTAGCAACAAAAACATTTTTTACCATCTCCAATATGTGACCAGTCAGTTATTTCTGATAGATGGTATTTGACTAATTAACTCTTGCTTTTTTCCAATATATAGTAACATATTCTATCCTTAAATATTATATAACTCTCTCTCTCTCTCTCTCTCTCTCTCTCTCTCTCTCTATATATATATATATATATATATATATATATATAATTTAAGGTTAATATGAAGGTACAAAGGTACAACCAGGTCACAATATTTGAATTTGTTAGGTAGAGTCCCTATTGCAGTTGAATTCTGCTCCCAAAATGTATGCTATATATCCCTACATTATGCCCATTCAGTGGGAGCACTCCTGAACCCCCTAACCTCCTCCCTCATTTCCCTCACCCCCAACTTAAATTGAAATTAGTTTTTCTCCTACTTGGGTATGAATTATATAATATAATGTCTTCATATTAGTATTGAGTACATTGGATATTTGTTTTTCTATTTTTATGATACTTATGATTAAAAAGAATGTGTTTAAACTCCATCCAGGTTAATACAAAAGATGTGAAGTCCCATCTTTTTCATGGATGCATAGTATTCCATGGTATACATACACCACAGTGTGTTAATCCATTCCTGAATTGACAGGTGTTTAGGTTTTTTCATGTCTTGGCAATTGTAAATTTAGGTGAAATAAACAATCTAGTACATATGTCCTTATTATAAAATTATTTGTTTTTCTTATGAGTAGATGCCTAGTAGTTGGATTGTGGAGTCAAATGGGATATCTAATTTGAGTTCTTTGAATATGTTTGGTACCTCTTTCCAAAGAGGTTGTATTAGTTTGCAGTCCCACCACCAGTGTAAAGGTGTTGTCCTCTGTGCCAACATCTGAAATTTGGGATTTTGTGATGTCGGTCATCTTACTGGGGTATATCTCAGGGTGGTTTTGATATGCATTTCCCTGATGGTTAAGTACAATGATCATTTTTTTCATATGTTTGCTAGCCATTATTCTGTCTTCCTCAGAGAATTTTCTGTTCATGTCTTTAGCCCAGTAGTAGATGGGATTGTTAGCTCATTTTTTTCTTGATTAATTTGAATTCTCTATATTTCCTAGTAATCAAGCCTGTCATATAGGATTCTTGAAATGTCTGATGAGAGCTTTGGGAACCTTGACCCATGGGGACTGAGTCCAGATGAGGTGAACAGGCATGGATTTAGGGCAAAGAAGTCAAGAAAACAAGTTCTGCCCCTTTAACTATGTGGATTAACTCATGAGGTTTATCCTCTAGCTCTGAGATTCTTTCTTCTCCATTGTCCAATCTGTTATCAATACTTTCTGCTGCATATTTTAATTCCCCAACTGAATTATTCAATTCCTTAAGCTCCACCACATCATTTCTATATTCATATCTTTCATCCATTTTTTTGGTTCTGTTTTTCCACTTTCTTGTCCATTCCTTTTATTGTTTTTGCCATCTATATTTTAAATTCTCTCATTTTTATTGCCATTAATTCTTTATATGTGTAATCCCTTGCAGTAGCTGTCTTGTGGTCCATTGGAGGGTTGCTGTGTTTTGGTTTTTCATGTTGCCAGAATTTTTCTATTGGTTTCTCCTCATGAGTGTTTTCTTCTTGTTCACTCCCTTCCCCTATGTTTTCCTTCTCACTACATCCTTTGCTTTAAAAATTATCTTGTCTCAGCGCTTAGGTATTGGGGTGGCCTTTTGGTATAAGGCCACAAGAACGAGATGGGTAAAGAGCAAGAAGGGAGAAAGAAAAAGAAAAAAAAAAGGAGGGTAAAAGAAGAGAAAGAGAGTGATAGGAGAAATGGTATTGTTCATCATGGTGCTATGGCACATCCACAACTCTAACACTTTGTGGGGCTAGTCTTTCAAAGTCAGGAGCTCTTTATCTTCCTGGAGAAAACTAAACCCCATTTCCATCAAGTATGGAAAGAGAAAGAAAAACAAAAAAATTCAAAAAAATTTAGAAATTCAGCAATATGTCACATGCTGTCACATGCAGTGGGGACATTCCAGCACTGTCTCTCCAAAGGCAAAAGCTAGATGGATATCCTACACTGTGAGTTTGTGACCTCCTCGAGCCAGACAATGTTGTGACCCATGGCACTCAGAGAAAGAAAATGTAATAAAGAAAAATGAAGATGCAATTATAAATAATATATTAGCTGCTCAATGAGAAATTTATGTGGGAAAGGTAAAAAAAAAGTAGAAAAATTTTTATCAAAAGAGAGAAAAAAAAGAGAAACAAAAAAGAGAGAATAAATGGGGCTAAAAAGCCAGAACAAAAATGGTGGAGACCTTGCTACTGAAGAAAGTAAAAATGAAAAAAAAATACAACCAATCAAAAAAAAGAAAAGTAAAATATTTTGATATATATCTCTCAAAATATACATACATATATGGTACATCATCTGGTGTCTAGAAAATATTTTTATATATATATGCATACCAAAATATACATACATATACATACATATGTATGTATATATATGTATATATGGACACATACATATGTAAGTATACATACATACATATGTATATGTATATATATCAAAATATTTTCTAGATACCAGATGATGCTGTGTTGTTAAGAGAAGGAGAACATGCACTGTTCTGCTGTGAAAAATTAGGGCCATAAGCACTCTATAATTGAGGAGAAGGCAATATGGTCCTGTCTTTATGATTTGGCTGCTCAATCAGGGCCTGGTTGCTTCAACAGCATTCAGTCTCCATGGGCTTGGGGTTCTAAAGCTCTCACCAGATTCCTTAGGAGGCATGTCACATAGTACCCTCTGACAAAAATTCCCAGGCTGCTCAGTTGACCCCAAGTGTGGATGTTTGAGCCCTTGATAAATCAGAACTGGCCATGCACTAGGACCCTGCAAACTGTTTCTCCCACATAGTCTTACCACTATGGTAGTGCCCAGCTAGTAGCCAAACCAATGGGAGGTTCACCTTACCCCATATTCGATCCTGGCTGCTGGACACTGTTCTGTTCGAAATGATTCCACACACTCATTTCAACCTTCCAAAGCTACTCCAGTGAGCAGATTAGCCCCAAACCAAAAAACTACAGGCTAGCCCTCTCTTGTTCCCAGTGTTCTACATTCATCTGGCTGGCCAGTCCCTGCCCATTCCCAAGTACTGGACTTCTGTGCTTGTTTTCTTCAGGTTCAGACCACCTTGCTGGTTCCTGTAGCTCACTGCTTCACCATGCCCCTGGAGTGTTGTCCCTGCATAGGTTTCCCCAATCAGAGGTGATTGGAGTTTTCTTTTGCCTTCCTCACTGGAAGTGGTTAGTAAGGAGATGTTTCTAGTCAACCATCTTGCTCCACCTCCTTAAACATATTTTTAAAAGTTTGCTACAGGCTTTAAATATGTACATTTAAATCCTAATCAAATACTATGGTATAGTTACTCGTTTTGATTTTAAATATTTTTCTTTCACATGAAACTTATTAAAACTAATAACCGTAAATAAGTTGCCTATTAGTTAGCATTCATTGACATGTCCACATAGAGTACATACAATAAATAATATAATGCTTTTATGCATTACTAATTTAAATATGAATGTTTATATTATGTGTAAAGAAGTTGTGTAATAAACATATTTACCTCACATTAACTCTAAGTATAATGCCAGAGGAGAAAAACCCATTAAAAAAGTAACAAAATCAGATAGCAATAGTGCCTATTTGGTGAATGCATACCCTTGAATGAACCAGGTGAACAATTTTTAGTCTTATACTCATTGCTGGTTCACATCTGCCTTTCATAGATCATTGTCATTCACAGCTAATGTGATTTTAGCATTCAAAAGGTACATGTTTTTAAACAGAGTGGCCCTTGACAGGCGTGGAAATTCATGCCTGTAATCCTAGGAATCTGTGAGGCCAAGGCAAGTAGGTTGCTTGAGCTCAGGAGTTTGAGACCAGCCTGAGCAAGAGTGAGACCAATGTCTATTAAAAAAAACTGAGGGAAGAGGATCAGTTGAGCCCAAGAGATTGAGGTCAATGTGAGGTATGACGACACCCTGGCTCTCTACTCAGGTTGGCAGAGTAAGACTCTACCTTTCTGATTCTTTAGACTAAATAATTTCTGATAAATGCTAAATGTCTAAGAATCTGTTTTTAATGCAAATTTATTATATTATTATAAAATTCAATGGGAAAAATGTGTACTTAGGGAAACATTAGATGCATCAATTCCTTTATACTTGCATGTAGCATCATAACAGGGAAGTCACACAGGCACCTTTTAGGCCATTCAACTTTCTTTAAATTGCTATTTTCAACAATTATATCATTACTACTCTTTTAAAAATAAGTATAATTTTTGACCATGACATACAATGACTTAGTGATTTTCAGAACCATGGATTCTTGTGTTTTTTTAGTTCAATGACAATATAATAAAATACATAATAAATTTCTTTAAATGAATAACAATGGGTTTTCATCATTTGCACATACAAGTTAATTATAGGAGAATTGCTTAGAGAGGAGAGAGTGAGAAAACAGAAGAGGAATAAAGAGATAAAGGTCAGTAGGGGAAAGAAAAACATCCAGAGAGGGAGAAATAAAAATTATAATGTGCTAATTGTGCCTTCTTATTGTGCCTTATTAACAACCTATTGGGTTAACAGACTGCCATATCTGCCACCAGCATCAATTCTTGAGCTTACAGACAGGAAGTATAGCCTCCTAGAGCGTGAATATAATTTTTAAAGTGTGTATGTATATGCATGCATCATGTGTACACACACCTAATCCAAGATGGTTTTCACTGCATTGTCTGGTAAAGAAAGGGAAAATAAGAAGAAAGAATGAAGAGGGGGAGGAGAAGGAAGAGAAAGAGAAGAAGAAGACAGGGAAGGAGGAGAAAGAGAAGGAGAAACAAGAATTTGGTTCAAAATAAAAGATAAATGATTGATCAAATATGTTGAGAAACCATACTTAGGAATGCAATGCAATGTGATTATAACACGAAATGTAATCATATACATGCTGAAGTAAATACTGAAATTAAATTTAAAAGGACTTATAATTTTTTCTGAGATTTTTCACACAAATCGTGCTGCTACATGATTGCTCTCCTTTCAAATTGTTTCTAGCAGGATATCAAAATTCCCTGTTCTTACTTATTGTACTCTGTTGAAGTCAATTACCAAATGTATGCTTTTTCTCTTTAGGCAAAAATCTACTTGTTCAAGTTCAGTTTAGAAACCAGAAACTACACCAACATAAACAGCCAAAAAGATCTAGTTTATTTTTTTGACAGAAGCAATTGGTTGAGATCAGATATATTTTAATTTTTTTGGAAATTATATGATAGATAATAAAATAAAACCCAGAATTCACTTGCTCTGCTCAAAATTTGCATTACATCCATAAAACGTGTGAAGAATATGAAGTCCTTCTCTACTTTAAAGCTGACAAGTTATTCTGCCATGGTATTTGTCTCTGATACTTGGGTGGGAGACAAAGGATTCTTGTTACTCGTTGGTTAGCAGGCAGCATAAGCATCATGTTCACCTCTGTTCTTTTTCCCTCCCCTCCTCCAGTACCACAGGGCCCAGAACCATGTGTAATCATCAGGTTTGTGTTACATCTGAGGAAGCCCGACATTTGAAATCCCAAATTAAAGTTGTGCTCCTGAAAATCTGCCCAACTATGCTCCCAAATGAAATATTATCTTAGGAAAAGAAAAAAAAAAGAAGAAGAAGAAGGAAAGAAAGAAATATTACCTTAGGAGCAGCGCCTGTGACTCAAAGGAGTAGGGCACTGGCCATCATATACCGGAAGTGGCAGGTTCAAACCCAGCCCTGGCCAAAAACTGCAAAAATAATAATAATAATAATAATAATGATAATAAAGGACAATAAAAAAAGAAAATAGTGGCTAATTCTCACATAAATTGGATATGATTTTGACTAAAGTACATCACTTAAACATTAATTTTTACTTGTTAATATGTTGTTTAGGATACAGGATACTGCATCCTCA
>CAUYQV010068186.1:0-68461 GCA_963574575.1 Galagoides demidoff | reverse complement strand
CCAAAAAATGGCCAGGCGCTGTGGCGGGCGCCTGTGGTCCCAGCTACTTGGGAGGCGGAGGCAGGAGACTCGCTTGAGCCCAGGAGTTGGAGGTTGCTATGAGCTGTGATGCCATGGCACTCTACCCAGGGGGATAGCTTGAGGCTCCGTCATAAAAAAAAAAAAAAAGATTCAGATTCGTGCTATAAAGTTGAGAAAATAGAGTTAAATGATTGGTAATGCTACAGTGATTGGAGATGATTCCAAAAGAAAAAGAACTTGAATCAGAATCTGAAATATGGAAGTCTGGGGTTTGGAATGAGGGACGTGGGAAACAATGAGCAAAGGCCAATGAAAATGGCACCTGAGACCAGATAGATTTAAGGAGAGCTACTTTGGGGAAATAGGGGAGATGAATCACAGATTTTGGAAGGTTCTCCAAGAAAAGTGACATGGATCAGATTTGATGTGATAGAAATAGGAAGCCTAGAAATAGCAAGATTAAAATCTTGCCTCCCAGATTAGATTGCTACAAGCTGCCTTTCCTTGAGTTCTCAACAATGACTGAGGCTAGTCAAATAGCAGCTATTTAATTAGTATTTGCTGGTTAACAGAATTATAATCAAAGACCTGGTTCTTTCATCAACCCTTTATTACTCACAGACAGCCCCCCCCAGAAAGGGGCAATGGCACAATTTTATTTCCCATCCATCTTTTGTGCCTTTTTTCATGTCTGCTGCTGTTTGCAGTCCAGAAAAAAAAAATGTATTACCAGCTAAGTCATTGCCTCATTAGGAAGCAAGGTCTGATCTGAAACCAATTTTTCAGAACAATGACTTGTTAAGTGCTGAAAAATGCAGTGTTTAGTCATGGAGAAAATAAAGACAGATTCACCATGCAATTTGTTTATATATATATATACACTAAAAGATGAGAAATTTAACAAGTGGAGGGAACCAGTCCATTATCAAGTCTTTCCTCCTTCGAAAAGGGGAACAACATGCTCTTTAGTGCACAGAAAAGGCTTCCTTCTCCCCCAGTCCCCATAATTTCTTACTTTAAATTCAGAATGAATATTGGCCTTGCAAGAGGTGAGGAAGCTCAGATAAAAGGGTGTATAAAGCTCAAAACAAATTCCTTCATGAAGGACAAACTGGGTGAGCATTTTCAGATGAGAGTGTGATGTGTGGTGAGTAGTCTTCCAGGGTCACGAGTGAGTGCTGATTTCTTTTAAGAAGGGTAAGGATGGCTTAGCACCCACAGCACAGTGGTTATGGCGCTGGCCACATGCACCCAGGCTGGAGGGTTTGAACCCAGCCCGGGCCAGCTAAACAACAATGACAACTGCAACAACAGAAGAAAAAAAAAAATAGCCGGGTGTTGTAACAAGCACCTATAGTCCCAGACTTGGGAGGCTGAGGTGGGAGAATCGCTTAAGCTGAAGAATTGGAGGTTGCTGTGAACCGTGATGCCCACCACACTCTTCCGAGGGTGACATAGTGAGACTCTGTCTCAAAAAAAAAAAGAAGGGTAAGGAGATCTGGATGCTGAGAGGGGGAGTTACAGAATTTGGAGAGCAAGAAATCACCTACAAACATCAAAGTGACATGGACAAAAGGCAATGCTACTTTTACTTTAAAAGTATCTCAGAATAGTTCAGTGGGGATAATTTCACTCTATCATTTATATGATCTTTGAAAGATAAATGGACAGAAAATGGAAATTATTTGACTCCATCTATTAAGAAGACTACTGAAGGAAGAAGGGAGGCTAATGCTAACACCGTAATATCATTTTGGCAAAAAAGAAAAAAGACTCCAAAATATTTCTTTCCATAGCCTAGAATACATTATTCAGTGTTTACTTAGACTAGTTGCTTTCTCTCTGCTCCTGGTCACAGATTTTACCTATAACTCCAATAAGTTAGTCAGTAAATTTGTACCATATATCACAAGGGAGACCAGGTCAGAGATAGAAGTAGTTCTACTCAAATTTATGTTCACTTTTGAAGAACACATCTAAAACATAGGTTCCATAGGCAGTCTGCATATCAAATTCTTATCTAAAAATATAGTCTAAAACAAAGTGAGCAGAAAACATCCCTGCCACAGGGCAGGCTTTCCAGAGTCTCAAGCAGTTGCTACTCCCTTGTCTCAAGTAGCCTCATCCTGTCCTGTTGAAGACGATTGTGGAAATAGGTACTGAGGAGCACAGCCCTCACCATGTAATGCACATTCATCATTTCCTCCTCTTCCCTTCAGCTCCTGGAGTGTGTGAGTATATATCCACTTTTAATTTAGAACCACACAGTTTAGCTCTTAATTATTAGCTATATTTGAACCCACCCCATCCCCCCCCAGCATATGGGGCTGGTGTCCTACTCCTTGAGCCACAGGTGCCACCCTTATAACTGTACTTTTAGTGTTTGTATCTCCCAACCACTGTAACTTGTATGCTTTTTGGAATGAGTGATTATCTTCACTTTTTATGTCTTCCAAAATACCTATAAAAACATTTGGCCAACAGTTTGGCAATTCCTCAGACAATTAAACATAGAGCCAGCAATCCACTCTTATAACAAGAGGACTGAAAACGTACATAAACATACACAAAAATTTGCATACAAATGCTCAAAGAAGCAGTATTCATAATAACCAAAAGTGGGAATAACTCAACTGTCCATCAACTGGATAAAGATACATCCACACAATGGAATATTATTCAACCAAGAAGGAAAAAAATACTGCTACAGGCTACAACATGGAAGAACCTTGAAAACATTACACTTAGTGAGAGAAGCCAGACATAAAAGATCATATGTTTCATTCACATAAAATGTCCATAACAGGCAACTCTATAGAGACTGAAAGTAGATTGCTAGTTGCCAGGGGTGGGGATGGGGGTGGAGGTGGAAGAGTGGGGAGTCACTGCTAACAACTATGAGATTTATTGTGGGGTATGAAAATGTTCTTAAATCAGATAGTGATGATGCTTCCACAACTTTGTGAACATACTACAAACCACTGAGTTGTACACTTTAAACACATGAATTTTATGGTTTGTGAATTACATCGCATTTTTTTAATGTTGTGCATATGGAAGAGTAAGTGTTTGAAAGTCAAGTTTCCAGACAAAATCTAGGGGAGAAAAATCCCAGAAACTATGCCTCATGTCTTTGATACAACTGTTCCATCCTGTTACCAGGTTATAAGCTACAAGGCCTTCTCTATTCCTGGGCTCTCCCCTGAGAGGGGCTGTGTAGCTTAGGTTCTCTTCGGCAGGGAGAACAACTGGATTCAACTCTTCTGGATTTGCCACCGTATTTGTGCCAGACTTCTGCTGGTTGCTCCCAACCAATGTCTGAGCATAGCAGGGGTATAATGTGGGCTTATTCCAGCAAGACACAAAGTCCTCCGACAAGCAACTTTGCCTTAAGGCCTCCCCAACCACCTGGCATCACCAAGTAATTTAGTGGTAGCTCTTCTCTGCCCTCCAGAGCTTATGAGAGTAAAGACAATCACAGCTGAACTTATTAATATTCTGGAGATGATGGAACCCAAAGTAATAGAGACTGGGAAAGGGGTAGTCAAAGGGGCTTAACATACAGAGAGTTTGAAGATGGTTAATAGAGCAGTTTCCTCACCATAAAAGGTACTACTTAACATTTATAAGTAAAAAACAAAAAAGGCAAAAATATAGAAGCAGGAGGTTTGAGGGTGGTCACTCTAATAAAAAGTCACTTTCCCTGACTCAGTTTCCAGGCCCAAGGCAATTTTTAGATCTGGAACTCACTGCCTAAAAGAGGTGCAATGGCCAGGTTCCTGGACCCACAACAGCACATCAAGTATATATACTACAATGATTCCCCAGTCCTTCTTTAGAAGATCTAGAGCCACTTACTCATGTGATTGTATAGTAGAAACAGGGAAATTTCCAGACTTTTGAGACCTAATGGAGTTTACACGAGAGTTAACAATGGACCTATTCTGAGTTAACATCAATTCCTAGAGACCTAAAGCATCATCGCAACCCCGTTACTACCTAATGTGAAGGCCAGGCAATGGCAATAAAAATAGTCCAGTTCACGAGGGACCCTGGGTCCATAGGTTCACTGAGTGGTCATCCCTTCACTGAATATATAATTAGAATTGATTTACTTGGCAAATGGAGTAAACCCCACATTGGTTCCTTGGCTTGTGGGGTAAGACCAAGTAAGAACTCTGAAACTGAGTCCCCACAAGTCAAGATAGTGAGCCAAAAATAATATCACTTGGGTGTGTATGTAAAACCTGAAGGATACAAGAGCTATCATGTTTTCATTCAGTTTATCAGCTTGCCCCCCGTAGGAGCTGGCTGCTATAGACAACCACAAGCTGAACTAAGTAGTAGTTCTGATTGCAGCTGCTGTGCTGGGCAAGGAATTAAGGCTAGAGCAGACTAATGAGCCTTCACGTATAGGATATGTGGGCACTGATTTGGCAAATGCATTATTTTCCATTCTGCACTCACGTGGAACCAATAACAACAAAAATATCATTTACACAAAAGGTGGCCAGTATGTGGAAGGACTTGGTAAAACATATGTGCCACAGGGGTGGAAGTTAATCTCTATGAAGCTTCAGAGACCTGCCACTTCAGTAAAGTTTTTAGGTGTCCAGTAGTCAGGGGCATGCCATAATATCCCTTCCAAAGTAAAAGAAAAATGCTGTATCTTGCATTCCATACCACAAAGAAGGAAACAGTCCTTGGTAGACTTCTCTCTGGGTTTTGGAGGCAATACATTCCACACCTAGGAACAGTGCTCCAGTCCATTCATGAAAGGCAGCCAACTGTGAGTGAATCCCAGAGCAGAAAAAGGCTACACAGGAGGGCCAGAAGACCTATCCTTCCACTTGGGCCATACAATCTGACAGATCCTATGGTATAGTGGGTGCTAGTGATAGAAAAAAAGATGCTTTGTAGAGCCTATGGCAAGCCCCAGTGGGAGAATCTCAATAGGTCCCTGGGATTTTGGAACAAGGCCATACCATCTGCAGTGGAGAATTGTATGCTTTTGGAAAACAGCTCCTGGTATCTTATTGGGCCCTGATAGAGACAGAATGTTTGACCCTGTGGTAACCAAGTGATTAAACATCTGCTGTCCCACCAAGAGCTGGATTCTAATATAAAAAAAAAAAAAGCTAGATTCTGTTGAACCTGCCAAGTTATAAAGTGGGACATCCCTAGCAGCAATCCCTCATAAGATGGAAATGGCACATCTGTGCTTGAACAGAAACAGAGGCATACATAAGTGGCATAAACAGTAATCCAGACCCCAGATTACACACCACAGCTGCACCACACCTGTCTCCCAGCTTGCACCTATGGCCATATGCAGAGTCCTACACAACCAAACAAAGGAGCAGGGCAAAGGCCAAGTTTGGCTTACAAATGGCTTACAAATTGTATGGTTTGTGAATTATATCTCTATTTTTTTAAATGTAGGCCCAAGCTATGTGTGGATACAAGCTGAAAATGGACAGCAGCTACATTACAGCCACATTCAAAACTATCCTTAAAAGACAGTGGGGAAGGAACGTTTTCATAACTGGTAGAATCATAGAGCAGTGTACTTGGTAATCCACTTTCTGCAGAAGAAGAAGTGTCCTAAAGTGAGACTGCTTAGGCCAGGCACGGGGGCTCACTCCTGCAATCCTAGCACTCTGGGAGGCCAAGGAAGTTGGATTACCTGAGCTCAGGAATTCGAGACCAACCTAATCAAGAATGAGACATCTCTTAAAAAAAAATAGCCAGGCATTGTGGAAGGCGCCTATAGTCCTATCTACTCGGGAAGCTGAGGCAAGAGGATTGCTTGAATCCAACAAGAGTTTGAGGTTGCTGTGAGCTATGATGTCATAGCACTCTATGAGGGTGACAAAGTGAAACTCTGTCTCAAAAAAAATAAAAATAATAAAAAATAAAGTGAGAATATTTAAAGATTTCTGAGCTGTGGCCAATGGACTCAGGGTCATAGAAGGAGAAGTGGTAGTACTTCCTTGACCTCTCTTGCTTCATTGTACCTGTAAACAGGCATAGCAACAATAGCTGAGAATGACAGGATTGCCAAGGGCTCAGTTACCTTGAGATGAAGGCTTGGGTCACACTACCACACATTACCATGACCTTCCTTGGAAGCCATCACTTCCAAGGTGATGGCTATGGAGGAGGGAAACAATGAGCACCACGTGTGGCCCCAAGCCAAGCACAAATGCACCCTATTGGCTCGGCACCCATAGCACAGTGGTTACAGCGCCAGCCACATGCACCAAGGCTGGTGGGTTCGAACCCAGCCCTGGATAGCAAAACAACAATGACAACTACAACAAAAAAATAGCCAGGGCGTTGTGGTGGGCACCTGTAGTCCCAGCTACTTGGGACGCTGAGGGAAGAGAATCACGTAAGCCCAAGAGTTTGAGGTTGCTGTGAGCTGTGACACCACAGCACTCTACCAAGGGTAACATAGTGAGACTCTGTCTTCAAAAAAAAAAGAAAGAAAGAAAAGAAAAATGGGCCCTATAGTTCATCCTACTAACCTCTTCCAAGTTTCTTCTCAGAAAGTGAGGCTGATGAGAACCGTGGGAAAGCTGTTTCCCGACTTTTATAGAAAAATAGATTTGTGCAATGCAAGGAGTGAACAGTGGTGGCCATGAAAATGGACACCTGCGTGGGGCATGCAGTTGACTGACAGCTCAGCAATTGATTAGGCACAGTTGGGTATTAAGGCATGGTCATTTCAGGAAGACACAGGACTCTCCCAACATGAAACTGGTTGACTCCTCATTGGCTGGCTGCACCTCTTTTGGACTTGTCCTACCTAATTTCACTTTCTTCATTTCCTCCTTCCACAGATGGCAGACCTGCATCATGGTCTCTGCCTCCTCCTTCTCCCTTCCCCAAGAAATCCCTTGCATGTCCAATCCCATATTGGGGTTTGCTTCTCAGTGGACTAGAAATAAAGCAGGATGCATTTTAGTTGCACTTTGTGAGTGGAGAATAGTTTTATGAACAAGGCACTTTGTGGGTGCAGAGAATTTTTATTATAAACCACTCTGCTCCAAATAGGTATCATTATTACCTCTTGCCAGGAGTTAAGGAATGATTAAGTGAAATGCACTACCTCCTCTAAAACCGCAGTTCTCAACCTGTGGGTCATGACCCCTTTGGGGGTCTCCTGTATATCAGATATTTACATTATAATTCATAACAGTAGCAAAATTACAGTTATGAAGTAGCAACAAAAAGAATTTTATGGTTGTGGGTCACCACAACATGAGATACTATATTAAAGGGTCACGGCCTTAGGAAGGTTGAGAACCACTGCTTTAAAGCCTGGCCCTGGTCTGTCTTTTTATACTCTTTCCTCACTTTTTCTATATATGCCTTCCACTATGACAACACTTAGGCTTATCAATCCTCAAATATGGGTTTTCTGTTTCTTTTGTTATGTATGTTTTACAAGAGCAATATTTTTGTCACTATTCAGTACGTACTGGGGAAAGAGTTTGTACAATCAAAAATACTATCAACCCAAAGTCAGTTTTTTTTTGTTGTTGTTTTGTTTTTTAAGGCAGAGTCTCACTCTGAGGTTGAGTGCCATGGTATCATCAAAGCTCACAGCAGCCCCAAACTCTTCAGTTCAGGCAATCTGCCCAGCAAGGACTACAGGTGTCTGCCACAACACCAGGCTAATTTTTCTATTTTTCAGTAGAGACGGGGTCTCACTCTTGCTCAGGCTGGTCTCCAACTCTTGATCTCAAGCAATCTGCCCATCTCTGCCTCTCAGAGTGCTAGGATTACAGATGTGAGCCATGGGCCTGGCTAGATTTATTTTCTAATAAAAGTAGTTATATACAAAAATAAACTGCTAACATTTGTTTTCAACTCATTATTTAACTTACATATTTTTGGCCTGTTTTAACGCCTTTAGTAAAATCACGTTTTTAAATTTTAAACCTGCTTTTCTAACTGGCAGTTTTTACTAACTCTTTTTAATTCCTGGGCTGCCGCTGCTCCTCAGCTTTCTCCCCAACCCTCTCCCTGCCCTCTCTGTCCCTCACTTTCTTCCCTCCACCTTCTCACCTTCTCTCCTTCTCTCCTTTTCTGCCCCATTTTTATATATGGAGTTTGCTTTGATTTTTTGTTTATGTTTATGTATCTGTTTGGTCTCTCCATCTAGATTAAATGCTTCTTGATATCAAGATTCTGATTTCTTTTATTGATAGCTTTAAACATCTAGTATAATTTCATATAAAAGGTTATTTTTGTATGGCTATGTATCACTTTATAATTACAGAGGCTAATAAGATAATTGAAATGGGCTGAAAGGTGACACACTTTCGTTTATTTCAGAGTTAAAAATTCGCCACTTAAGCAGTCTCCAGGTTATCAGACAGAACTAGTTATTCAGTTGGTGTGGGTGAGTGGAGAACCACCACAACAAATTACCAGCCTGGCGGTTAATTCTTCATATGGGCTGTAAGTATCAGTTTTATTTTTCTTATCCTATCACAATACTCCGTATCCCATTTTATTTTTAAAAATAGAAAGGATAGTATTTGTTATATATCATCATCTAAAATAGTTGGTGCATAACTTTAATTTCAGACCAAATTCATAATTTTGTTCTGAATAACTTATTCTGGGGATGTATAGACTACTTCCTGATATAAAGTTGAATATCTCAGGGACCAATGAATTATTTGAGACAAAATTTGTATCTTCTATATATAAATCCAGAAATAATTTTTTTAATATTCAGTATAGTGGAGATAAAATGATATGAACCCAGAAGACTATTATAAATAGATTTTGTAAAGGTTGAACGGCGGCTCTGTCATTTGTTCTACTTTTAAAATTTACACATATGAACTATAAGATCATAGCAATGTTTAGCAGTGTATTCGTATATGCTTCAGGTTTATTTGTTTTATTTATCAACTCTGCCTTCAAATATACAGTGTTAATTACACATACTTTTTTTTTACAATATGACAGACTTTTCAAGCATTTTGTACATTTTACTGTTACTTTGTTTCAAATATCCACATTGCAGTTTCAAGGTACTGCTTACCAACTGTTTGGTTCCAGAGCTATTTACCATGTATTGTTGACTGACTTTGTTCTTGATATTAGCCCTGGAGTCTCTCTCATTCATTCTTCCTAGTAACTACCACCACCTGCTCTTACCTCATATAGGTAGCCATAGGTGGCCATGGGTTACACATCTGTTGATTGAACCAACTATGGATTGCAAATATTCAGGAGGAAAATACAATTTAAAATAACAATATAATAAATAAAAAATACAATTTTTAAAAAAATAGTATAATAAACTATTTACATAGCATTTACATTGTATTAGGTATTATAAATAATCTAGAGATGATTTAAAGCATATGGGAATATAAAGTATATTTTAGGGTTTGTGGGGTCCCGGAACCAATGCCCTGTGGATACTGACAGACAACTATAGACCACACTAATACTGGCGATAGTTTTCTCTCATATCTTTTACTTTTGTCCCACAATATAAACACATAGATGTTCTTTCAAATATTTTATTACTCACAAATCTTAAAGAAAACAAGCAGGGAGTGAAAGAAGGAAGGAAGTTGCAAACCAGTCACAGGCTCATAGCTGTAGTGTGGCCCGTTCTAAATGTTTTTTTGTGATGTGAATGAGTTGCCAAGATTATGTAATGTGTAAGTATCTATTTAAAACTTAAGCTGAGAAATCTCATCATTGGCGCAAGTCTGCCTTTCTCCATGGCAGTAGTCTGCTGGAAGTGAGTTGAAGCATCCCACACTCTTCAGATCACCCTGGTTCCTGCATGGCTTCTGCATACTCACACAGTACCTCGATACAGGGCAGTCTTCAGAGATTGTAAAAAGCAACTTTCCTTTATTCATAGTTGATTAACTTATACTTCCTGATAATTGAGAAGGTATTTCAAACACTCCAAGGGGATGCCTCCAAGGCTAATGTTCCCTACTTTTTATTCCAAATTGCAGGAGTTAACCAAACTTTCCCCAATTATCATTTAGTCTTCTACTTTCCTAGAGGAAGGGAATGTCTTCCCCCAAGGGCTCAAAATACCCTGAAGGCAGGAAAATAGATGTTAAGTTGAAATTTGTATCTCTCATCAGGTTTCAGATCCTTTGTGAAATATTTTTTATGATAGTGACAATTAACTGATTTAGTGATAACAATGTCTGCAGATGATGTAAACAGTTCTGTGAGAAGGTATATGTGACCTCTATTTCCATGTTTATGGTTTTCTTTTGTTTCAAAGAGGAATTTTCTGAAAGACCCATCATGCCCCATCTTCATCTTTAAGGACTACAATACAATTTTTTGGCAATTATTTGTTTGTCATAAAACATTTGCTCTTTTTCTGTTCCCAGGGTTGTTTTTGGCAATTGTAATGGCATTGCTATGGTTGACTACCTCCAGAAAGCAGTGCTGCTTAACTTGGGCACTATTGAATTATATGGCTCTAACGATCCTTACCGGAGAGAACCCCGATCTCCTCGCAAATCTCGACAACCTTCAGGAGGTAAAAAGAAAAACAGAAAAGGCCAGGCTTTTGCATTTTTATAAATGCTGATTTACTACTGTGAATATAAGTAGTTCAGTTAGGTAAAGGGGTTGCCTTATTTAATCTGGATAGTACCTACATTGACTGTCAAAAACTAGCAAAAGAGATGAGGGCTTTTTCCTCTCTTATATTCTGGGTTTTTTGGCCTTTTTTAAAATATATATAATCTAGGATTTTATTTAACATTGAGAAAAACCCAGAGGGTCAAACTTTTCAGGTAAATTATAACAGGAGTATTTTTTTCATTATTATAGAACAAAAGTTAATTCCAAACTTTTTGCCCCTTTTTATTCTTTGTCCTTGTGAGACCAGTAATTCAGTGTCTCAACTATTTAATTCAAAGGACTTCATCCCCTCACGAAGAAAAAACGCAGATGCAAAAGTGAATTCAAATGCTATGAAAATATAGCATTCTCAGAAAGCCTCGACTTCACTGCAAACCCAGATTCATTTAGAATTCTCTTTATAATATTCCGACTTGTGTGTTTGCTAGGTAGTTAGTTTTAATTATCAACGTTGTAATACTAATAGCTTGTGATACCCAAGTATAGTTAGCTTTCTATACCAATACTTCTTGCCTTTTTGTTTGGTTTTTGCTTCTTTTCATACATAGAAAATGGCATTTGGTGTATGGTAGACAGGGTGCACTCACAATGAAGCTCTCAGTAGTAACTGACCTGATGCTCCAGTGTCCCCTGGGCCTGCCCAGCTGGCCCAGGGATTGAGGGCAGCCCTACTTGGAGCATACCTGACGTACATTAACACCAGGGTACACTGGCACAGTGGGAAGTTCTGGCCTGTACTTCCAAACTCAATTTCTCTGCTATCAAAATTCTTTCTCAAATTCATTTTCAGTTGCTTTCAGTGTATTCCTAGCTAATATTACCAATTTTACAACTTATTAGAAAAATAAAAACAAAAAAAGATGAGGGAGTATATATCTTTCTGTTACTTTGGCTTGATGATCACATTTTTATTTTTAGAGTATTTTTTTTCCATTTGTGTTTGTGTGACCATTTTATCATGTATTATCTTCAGCAAAGATTATTGTCCCAACCATGCCGTTCTGGTTCCTTTGTCTCTTTTCTCCATCCTTCCTCCCTCCTGGCTGCTCTGAGGTCTGCTGCTTGTGGCTTCTTGCATGTGCGGTCTTTCTAGCTCATATTCTGAGTCTGAAAAACTCCGTTCTTCTTTTTTAAGTAAGTCATAAATGTGTTAGCATGTTTATTCTTTGTCTGTAAAATCATTGTTTTTTCTCATTTAATTTTAAAAGAACCTGCTCAAACATTCTATCTATATATGTAAAACTCTGTCTGCTTTTTACTTACATTCATCTCACACTGTGTATATAAAAACAGCTATAAAATGCTCATATCCCAATCCTGTTTCTTTATAAAGCAAAGATACTAACAGGTGGTGTTTCACAATTAGGACATTGCCATGACAAAGAAGGTATTTTAGAAGACAAAAATTTTGAACAATTTTTTTAAAATCTGATAAAAATGTTATTAGTCCTAAATTAATCACTGTTCTTTATATCTTGTATTAGTTTACATAAAATTACTAGAAATTAAATGCCTAAATTTATCCAAGGATAGGAAGGGTCAGTTTTACCCTGTGATTTTAAAAATAAATTTTCTGAAAATATACTACATCTCACTAGTAAACCTCATACTATACATTTTTTGTATTATTATTTGCTTCATTTGTATTAAAGAAATAAATCACAGGAGAAGTATTTGAGTTTTCCTTTGTTAATTTAAATATATTTGCTGATTGTTATAAGGTACTTTACTAGTATTTAAGGTTATGTTTTAAATAAAAATTAAACTATTTTAAAATATGCTTTAAAATAACATCTTTTTATTTGAGACAGAGTTTTACTCTGTCTCCCTGGGTAAAGTGTCCTGGCATCACAGCAACCTCAATGTCTTGGGCTCAAAAGACCCTCTTGCATTAGCCTTTCAAGTAGCTGGGACTACATGTGCCTGTCATAATGTCCAGCTAGCTTTTCTGCTTTTAGTAGACATGGGGGTCTGGGTCTTGCTCAGGCTGGTCTTGAAATCCTCAGCTTAAGCAATCCACCCGCCTTGGCCTCCCAGAGTGCTAGGATTATAGGAGTGAGCTGCTGTACCCAGCCTAAAATAACATTTTAAGAATATCTGCATCTCTAATTCTAACAGATACTTATATGTTTTTCAAATAAAATTAAGTGTAGAATAACTGGTACTAAAATGTTTTAATTATACTGGTATAAAAATAATAATCTTGCTAAAGCATATATTTTATGTGTTCTTGCTATATGCCCCAAATATCAAGAAATTACTCCTTAGTCTTTTTTAATCAATCAGTTTGAATGAGCAGGAGTTTTTTGCACCTAAAAGTTGTTGATAAATTTTCATAAACAGTCTTGTTGACTCAGGAATTTATTTTATGAGATGATTTAGGCTAAGTTTAAATATGCTATAGACGCTTACTGTGCAGTGTTTTGTCAACTAAAATATAGACTGGATTGTCCAAATAAATATTATGTAACTGTCACAGGGATAAGTGGTGATAAAGTATTTCAAGTACCCCTTTATCTGTTAAAAGTCTAATTCTGTCAAAAGTGAATTATCATTCATAAAGGGAAGGACACAGCAAGGGAAATTTCTATTCTGAATATAATTCCAAAGTGCAAATAAGATCTAATTAGAGCTTTAGAAGTGATAGACACATTGCTTGCTCTTGGAAGTTGACCACAGGCAAATCTAGTTTGCTCGACTTTAAGAAATATTTTTCCAAAAATTATGGGTAGGAGACAAAAGACGAACTTTTTTTATTTCAGTGGTAATTACTTTCAAGTCTTCAGTATGTTCAGTAAGATAAAAAAGGAAAGCTAGCTATGGACTGAAATAGTACTGTTAGAAATTTCTCTGTGTGTATGAAAAGAAACCAAAAATACTATATTAAAAAATAATGGACATAGTCAAGAATGGATCAGTAAGTACTGTGTTAAAAATAAAATAGACAATAAAACAATGTTTGGTTGCAATAAAAATATGGTTAAGAAAGAAATTAGGACCCCAATTTGGGGCTATTTTTAAATGGTAGTTGAAAAACAAAAGATAGAACTAAATAACTACTTCTCAATTCCATATTAAGAAGAATGATTTTTTTTCCTTTTTGGAAAATATGAAAAATAATAAAGAGAAATTAAAATCTGAGCTACTTTATGTAAATAAGGAATACTAAGCAATAATAAAAGGATATCAAGAGAATTTGTGGATTTAAAAGGTACCCTCCCCATTGGTGAAGGTCAAATATTATAACTAATTTGAGGTACACATTAGTCAGAACTGCAGAAAGCCTCCCCGTGTGTCTCTGTGAGCACACTTGGTATGCATGCAAAAAACAGATGAGGAGTAGAAGTCCAGCAGAGGTTCACTGAAAGTAAGTTGTAAAGGGAGTATTATTTTTTGAATTTGTTAACTACATTGATGACATATGGCAGCCCATTGAAATAATGTTTCTTGGAGTTAATGAGGTGTTTGATAAAGAATTCCAATGATACTTTTGTGAATCAGGTAAAAGTGACCTAAATACCTAGTTCAGTTTAACAATTAATTGTAAGACTGATGTAACCAAGACTCAGCAGACCCTGTTTACAGGCCTAGGCTGGCCCTCTGAGTGATTTTGTAAATACCGTTTTATTGGAGCAGTGACATGCTCATTTGTTTATCTGCTGCATGTGGCTGCTTTCGTGCTAAGTAGTTGAACAGAGGTTTTGGCTCAGAAAGCCTGAAGTATTTACTGTGTGGACCTTTATGGAAACATTTGCCAGCCCCCCAGCTTAAACCATGATGCAGCAAGCACAAAGGGCTCTTGGCTATACCTGGTGAGTTAAAGGAGCAAAGAGGAGTCTGTGTGGCTGGAGGAGCGAGAGGGGGCAGGGAAGGAAGTAAAGTCAGAGAGGTGCCAAGATCCCAGGTACCATAGGGTCACACACACCGACCAGCCATGTGGGTTGGACTTTGACTTTTACCCTGAGTGAGACAGAAGACATTGAAGGGTATTGAGTTCATTTAGTGGTCACTATAATAGATTTAGTACCTAAATTAAGTCTCTCCATATTTTTAAATTCATCTTCCTAAATGCTTTTTCTGGGCTGTATCATAGTCTGTTTTTAGCGTCAGTACTTCTACATCATATGGACTTCAACTCACCCTCAAGGTAGTTTCTCCTACTACTTATAGTGTTTGGTAGTTGACACAAATAGCAAGAGGTTAAAATTTCAAAGTTTATTATTTTTAGTCAGTACTAGGCACATTATGATATTAGAGTATATTATCACTACTGTTTGGAGGCCTTTTGTCTTAATGTTCTGTCAAGAGAGCTCATTTATACAAACACATAGTCAAAGATTAAATGCATACCCATAATTCCATATCTGTCATCTTACCATTATAAAAATCAGGATTTTCTCCAGAACTGTTAGTTTGATGAAGATTTTTTTAAAACATACTGATTGTCAATCAAGAACCTCTTCTACATTTGAGGACATGTAATACACATAGGCACTCCCCAACTTACAATCATCCCACTGATGTATGATGATATGTGATTCCCACTTAATGAATGGAGACTATTACAGGTGATAGGTCAATGTACCTGTTCCAACTTACATACAAATTCAGCTTAAAAACAAACCTACACAACCTATTTCATTCATAACCTGAGGACTGCCTATAGTTCAAACTAGTAAACACTTCTTGTAAACCTAATTTCAGTATTCAATATTCTTGTAAACGTTATTGTAAAAGCTTCCTCAGTGACTGTTGGGATTGTGACATCAAGTCTTTAACCCAGTGGTTCTCAACCTTCCTAATGCCATGACCCTTTAATACAGTTTCTCATGTTGTGGTGACCCCCAACCGTAGATAATTTTATGATTGGGGCTCACCATAGCATGAGGAACTGTATTAAAAGGTTGCGGCATTAAGAAGGTTGAGAACCACTGCTTTAACTGAAATAACGGAAAAGGTGACACCGGCCATCTGTGTACATCCTCTACCTCCATGAGACCCCTGACTTCTGAGGCTTAGTCATGGGAGCTTTTGTTTGTTGCCCTGTTGTATTTTTGTTTATTCATTATTTTTAAACAGTGTGTAGGAAACTTTATCATTTTAATCACCAGGAAAATTAATTTTTGTATGTTTTATTTTATCATAGCTTATGTTTTTATTTATTTAAGTGGTTACTACTATATGAGGTTGAGGTGCTTTAATTTAAAATGTCTCTGTGTTCCTGTCTTAAACCTCATGAGCATGATACCACACCATCTCTCTGTTAATCTTCTGGATTCTTTTAAATGGACAGTAATGACATATGTACTATGAGGACAACGTTGCCCTTATATTGATTTGTGGTGTGACTTTTTTGTGTGTTTTTATTTTTTTAGCAGGTCTCTGCGATATTAGTGAAGGGACTGTAGTCCCAGAGGATCGCTGCAAATCTCCAACTTCTGGTAATTTTTTATTTCATTATTAATTGTGATTCTACAAAAACCCAGATAGCATTATCAATGTACATTTTTACAGATAAGCATTTAAAATACAGAAAATCTTCTGTGTCACCTGTTTATTCTTAAAACCATATTTGCATTGTTTGCATTCTGATTAAGTGAAAAGAAATGTATGCTGTGCTAAGTAAAAATCCAAAACTTTGACCTGTTCAGAGTCATAGAATTATTTACTTAACTTAATCGTATTTACAGTTTTTTTAGGGAAAATATTTTTTGCTCTTTACCATTGGATTGGATTTTTCAGTTATTTACAGTCTTTTCCTTGCTCTAGGCGTTCCTGCCACCATCTAGTAACATTGGATGGAAGCAAAGAAAAGTTGATAATAGAATCTGCTTTTCTCTTTAGTCCTGCAAGGATATACATATAAATTTTATGAAGGATTTTTAACACTTATCATCTGATGATGAGCATAGACAAGTAAAATAGTATCAGTTATGTTTATTTTCAGTTCTGATGAAAGTAATTTCTGATATATTTGTAGCTGTATTGAAACAGGTGTCTCTTTCCTTGTCTGTACATGGGTCTTCACATGATCTGTATGTATATTAATATCTCAGAGGAACATTATTTGTAGTATCTTTGGAGACCCTTTAAAATTAAGATCCTGAATTTCTTATTTCATTTTAGTGAATTGAAACTTGACTAATCTTTTTTAAAGTTGACTTCATAATTTAACTACCGTATTTATTAAATCATTTTGGCTTGGAATTTTTATCAGCTTTTTACTGGAAATATTTTTTAGCATAAATATCACTGTTCTTAAACAGGTTTTGAGTCTTCAGTAGCTGGTTCTACTACGTCAGAAACAATAGTAAGAATGGGAAATATTGAGAATGGTAATTTGCTTTATTTCCTCATATTTTGGTTTAGCATTTTGTTAGTTCTAAGACTGTAAAGGTTTTGTAGTGTTATATTTTTATACTTGCATTTTCCTGATGTGCCAGTTAATTGTTTCTTACAGTCAAATGTATCGAGACTTTTTCTTATTTTTTAAATGTCATATTTAAATGTACTCATTAAGTTAAAACATGGAAGTGTAGGAATCGCTAACATAATTAGTACCTAATGCTAAGTTTTAACATTGGTGGAATTAATGAACAATATGAAGTGAATAACTTTTATATCTCATAGGACTAGTTGTTTCTAAATTTAGAATTATAATATATTATTACTCTTTTTCTGTGACTACATAAAATACTGTTTTGATCTCACCTTCCCCAAAGACCATGTAAATACACTTGTCACTATGTTAAGGATATAATATAAATCAGGGTGGAAAATTTGGACATGTAACACGTAATATATTTATATATGTTAAGTAGCCATTGAAAGTATTCTGTAAGATTCAATCAAGGTTAGGCACAGTGGCTCACGTCTGACTATGAGTCAGAGTACTGGCTACATGTAGCAATTTGAAATAACCAAGAGGTTACTGTAGAGAAGGTTCTAAGAATTTTTAAATCTAAGTATATAAATGTCAAAAGTAAAAAAAGGTAAAAATCTTCCAAATTTTCTCCTCTTCAACCAGAGAATCTCAAACATGGTTTGGGGTTTCAGATATAATTTGTACTTTATTTGGTCAACATGAAAAGACAGAATAGTTTTAACATATAGAAATTTACATGACACTAGCTATTGTTTTGTTTCTGTCTAGTATATTTGAAGTCCAAAGTAAAAATTGTGATAAAATTATCAAAAAATTATTGATAAATGTCTTATTGATAAATCGTTTATTCTTACCTGTAAATATAGAGCTTTTTATTTAGTTGTTATGATTATGCACTGAAAAATAAAATAATTCTCTAAAGAATTACATCTATTTCTATATATCAGGAAAGCCCGCTTTTAAAAAGTTAAGCTTCAGTAGGCAATAGTTGTGTCTGAAATGTGTTTCAGATACAGAGGTAGTTTCAGTGATACATAGATACCAAGAGCAATGCAGTGGAGACGCCAATGAGATTCTGGAAAGCTATTCTCTGATACTCTGCACAGTCTTATAACTTGTGTGTGTCTTTCTCAACTCATCCATTTTAAAATAGATAATGATAATTTTTGCTATCTATCAGGGACTCATTGTCTCACCTCTTGTGTATGTATAACTTTTTAGCATTCTAACAGGGAAATAAAAGAATGGATGGTCTAAACAGAGTAACAAATGAGTTTGAGTTGAATCAGAAGAGCCACACAGGGATCACGTTTTAAAAACAAAGTTAGTAATGAAATTGCAATCTCAGGTACTTCCCAGAGTGATAAGATGTAAATAAATAAAGTTAAGGGTGCATTATAGATTATTAAAACTGATACAGTAAATATAAAACAAGTTATAAGTTAGTTTAGGAAAAAGGTCAAGTTTGTGTAAATTCAAAATAATAAAGCATTAAGTGATTAACATCATATGAGAAATACACATTTAAATAAAATGTTTGCAAATTCAAACTGGGGAGATTATTGAAACTTTAATTGATGATACATCATTTGAGATGAGCCTGTAAAAGAATAGGTCTCTAAAAGTTATCAGTCAGAATATAACTTAGGACTGTATTTATAACAAAAGCTCAGGTTAAAAATAAAGAAGTACTATGAGAAATTAGAAACATTTTTAAGGGTAAAGGGTAAATAAAATCTTAATTATAGAAATGTTAGAGAAGATTATATGCTAACATTGGGAAGAGTCACAGCCCAGAGGTAAATATTTCTTCAGTAAATTTAAGTAAAATTTGAATATATATTAAAATGTAAGTATTATGTTCACTAATGTAAAGATGCCTATTGTGTATTTTAAAGGTTGCCATGGTATATAATAGAACAGATAAGTAGTGTTAAACTGTCGAACATAAAATTTACCAGCATGGTACTAGAACATGATCTTGATTCTACTGAAGGAAGCTTACTCAGTTAAACTGATACCAAGAATTTCTGAATTTTCTATAAGAAACAGTAAACTACTTACTTCTTTTTTATATGTTCTCTGGCATATGATATATACTAAGATTTTGTCAAATTATTGTTACATAAGGAGAAATGATTTTACAGTTAATTCACAAATATAGTATTGGAATCTCCCATGAAAGATAGTGATGATTGCTGTACTGTAATGTTACAAAAATTGTTATTAACTGTTTACATGGCCTCCCCTTGTGGTAACAACGTGGGAACTTGCTTTAGAAGTCGCCAGACTTTTCACGTGTGCTTTTGTCTTGTTACGACTCGGTGTTTGTGACTGACTCTGTGCCTGTTCCTTCCATTGTCTTCATTCATGTAGGTTCTTCATCACCACACAATTCAGATGATGAACAAAAAATGAATAATTTTATAGAAAAGGGTATAGTATCTTTATTTTAAAGTATTTTATTTCTGTTTAATTTATTTAGTTTATTTTGAATAGATTTTGACATTTTTATATCAAAATATTATTTTCAGTGAAGACCAAAAGCAGAAAGTTTTCCAAGATGGTAGCCAGTGACATAGGTACGAAATAGAACTTTCTATTTTGTTTCTAATCCTTGCTATATGCAATGCTAACTCAACACCAGAAAATTATCCAATGCATTGCATTTCGCATATGTTAATTTGTTTTTCCTGTGCTAAATAATAATCTCTTGGGCTGTGTCTTTTCTAAACTCATTGGTGCAATAATTATTAAAAATCAGTTAAATTGGGTTGCAGTTCTTTCTCTTACGGTATGAATTTTTTTGTTAATTTTATTTTTGCTTTATTTTAAAATAAAGCAGGGTTCAATTTATGCCATATAAATAGCACAATTTATAATCTCAAGTTTGAAACAGTTTTGTTTCCTTGGTTTATTTGTATTTTTTTTTTCCTAGCTTTACTCCATCACCCTTCTATTTTTAAGAATTTACTTTTCAAGGAAATGGTTTTCTAGGAGATTGACTCCTTCATTCTCTGACATGTACCTTCTTGGGGTTAAATAGGAATTTTCTAGGATTCCCTTCTTTCCCCACCACAAGTAAAATATGTATTACTCCTTCTGATTGTTTTTATGAATATATTTTGAAATGAATTACTCAGCCCAAGGTTCTCAAAGTTTAGAAGTGGGGGACAAAATGTATAATCAGACTTCTGGAGCATTATCAAATTAAGGCTTTATGGTCACCAAAATCTGAAGGTTTCCAAAGATTTTTAAAGGTCTAAAAAATGCTTTGTTAGAAAAAGAGGATAAATTTGATTTTTGGCTTAAATTCGAAATTTTTATTATTTAGTTATCTTTTATTTCTCCCCAAAACATCTACCATATTCCTTGAATTCAGTTCAGTTGAATGAATTTATAGGCCTCTGACATATATTTACTTTTTCTCAGATGCTAATGTTTAATATATGATTAATTTTTTTAAAAAAATTTACAAGTACCATCTCTGTTGTCTGCATTTTGTAAATTGAACCCTGTTTAGTCTGTTAGCCCCTCTGGTCATTTTTTTCAATAACGTGGTTTATTCTTGGGCAAAGGGCTTTTCATTTATGGAGATTCAGTTATTTATCTCTTTGTATTTACGGTTTTTTGGTGAATCTGTTGGTATAGTTAAATCACTCTGATTATATACTAGCAGTATGGTATAATACTTTTCGCCCAACTTTCCTTATAGTACGTGCTATCTTAAGACATAGTGTGTTAGAGGTTCTGTTAAGCTGTCATGTAGTATGAAATATTAGAAAGAACTTTTCTACATGTATTTTACTGAACTACTTTTAGAATTAAATTACCTAGGAATTATACCTGACATGAAAGGGACTTTATAATTAATTTTTAAGAATAATTTTTCTGTTTGATGTTTAGTTCTGGGGTTCTATTTGTTTTGTGAAATGTATTGACTAGCTTTCCGTTTCTTTCCCTATGTTTTAAATAGACTATATAACATGGAATATTCAAGCTTAACTATTTGAAATACATCATTTGCAACTTTATTAGGACTTATCACATTGGAAGGATATTTCTTTGATAAAACATTGCTGCTTTTTTATGTTATTGATGAGTTATATTTTGTCATATGACAGTTTCTATAATTATGTATTTTTTGAAATATGTTAATTTTATTCAATTTTTCAAAATTATATTAGTATATAGTTTTAACATAGTTATTTAACTTCAGGAACCATTAATATTATTTTAATTTTATATGTAGTTGTGTTTGTTTTTAATTGGAAGCTTTTAGTGTACTTTTTTAATCACAAAATTTGGATATATAGAAAAGTTTGTCTTAAATTTTCCTCTTTCCAAAGGAGACTGACCCACTTTAGGCTATGAAGTTTTTGTCATTGAAAAAACAACTAATGTAGGTTTATCTACTTACATTAGTATCTAGTTTTGTAATAAGATTTGGCATAAAAATGCTATTAAAAAACAAAATATCAATGAAATGTTGGAGAAAAACTCATAGATCTCCTGAGTGCTCCATTGAGTCTGATGTTTTCTATGTGAAGCTGTGGTGTCAGAAGTACTAGGACTCCGAGTCTTCTGAATTCACTGTTACCCATCTGCCCATACTTACTATGATGCGTTCTAAAGCTCATAAAATTGTCACCTCTTGCTGCCTCAACCTACAAACATTTATGGCTTCACCCTAAGGCAACTGTGTAGTGGCCTCATAGTTAAGCCTCACATTTCCAAGAATGACTCTGGTGATGAAACCATGTCAAGTGGAGAGTTGACTAATAGCTTGGCCCTAGTCCAGTGTTTCACCTGAGTAACTGCGGCTGGTGTCACAGTGTATGTGTATGTTGTGGGGGAATGTACAGGATGCCATTCAAACTTGAACAGTTAACCCAGGCATGGAAAATCAACCCTCCTGGGTTTTTTTAACTGCCTGACAGTATAACTGAAGTAGCTAAAACAATAATGATATATTTTTAATATACTTAGTCTTTATAATTTTTCTAGCATTGTGCCAACTCTTAATAGTTTTTCTCATTTAATCCACTCCATAATCTCAGGGAGCTAGTTACTATCAATTCCCTGTTTTAGAGATGAAGAAGCCTGGTCTAAGTCATATATCCATTGATTACATGACCAGCAAATGACAAAGCAGGATTCATACCCTGGTAACCCAATTCCACTGCCTGTCCTTTTAACCACTGTGTTGTATTCCTCTTAATACAGTTTACTAAAGGCTACAAGAATTCAAAAACAAATCCATTGGATGTTAATGTACTAGCTAAGTTATGGCCTCATTCTGTCGACATCGTAACTAGGAAAAAAGATGGCTTACATTAAGATTTATTTTAGCACCAGATCATGGATGCCATCTTGGCACACATGTATACATAGTATATTGTACCTGAAAGCCTACTTTCTTAAAAGACCAAATTTAAGGCTCGGCACCTGTGGCTCAAGTGGCTAAAGGCGCCAGCCATGTACACCCAAGGTGGCGGGTTCAAATCCAGCCTGGGCCACCTAACAACAATGACGGCTGCAACCAAAAAAAATAGCCGGGCGTTGTGAAGGGTGCCTGTGGTCCCAGCTATTTGGGAGGCTGAGGCAGGAGACTTGCTTGAGCCCAGGAGTTGGAGGTTGCTGTGAGCTGAGATGCCACGGCACGCTACCCAGGGGGACAGCTTGAGGCTCCTATCTCAAAAAAAAAAAAAGAACAAATTTAAGGGGAAGATAAGCTGGGAAATACCCTAGCCCCCCTGATTTTATAGTTTATATCGTGACTGACAAGTAGATAGGTAAATGATTCTGACGTGACTTTCTTGTTCACACATGAGAAGAACAACCTATAGAGACGTAACTTTAGACTTGTGAGTTTGACGGTAGAGACAAAGCAGAGTATCATGCAGTTGTACATCTGCAAAGAAAGCTACATGTGTGTGATACCCCTGGAGTAATTTGGCCTATGTATACCTTATGATAAATTTTTGTTAGTAACATATTAATACCAACATTTTCAAAAACAATAATTTGTCCTATACAGTTAGCAGATTCCATTAACCATTTAGAAAATAAGCAGTTATTAATTTTCTACTTTTTATATTTTATAAAAATTTCCCAGAGATATTTGTTATTTTCAGTTTATTATAAAAATAGTCCTAAAATGTATATCTTTTAAACAAAGAATCAAGTTTTTATGACATCCTTAAATAAAATATTATCCTCATGCTAGCATTGCTTGATAAATTGAAACTACACAATTAACCTTTTCTTAAGATAATTCTATTTTATTATGATTCTTTTTTATGCTTAAATAGTCCTCTAGCTGGATCCTAGACGTGGTCCCATCCCACTTTATTACTCATTTTCATATAGAAGGAATGATTTCCAAACTAACTGATTACTTGGGGCTTTGTGGGAAAAATAGTCCTAAAGGAAAAAACTCAATAATTATAGTGACTTAAAGGAGCACCATCCCAAACAATTGGAAATAGTAGCTCCATTTATTAGGTACCTTCTAAGTTCACTATACCAGAAAAGTTTTCATGTGGCATTTATTAATATAAAGAAGATTATACCCCCAGGGTTCTTTTCATCTCTCGAATTCTGAGTTAGTATAGTTTTTTAGGTAATGATTAACTTTCTTTCTCAGCAAAAACTGGAATAATTTTTGAAGACAATTTAAATGATGATAATGTTCATCAGTTCACTCACACAAGTCTCAGTAATTCCTTTTATAAATTAAAATGTTCTAACACAACTAAAATCTCATCATTTTATTCTAAATCACTAACTCATTAAATCAGACAATTTTAAAGCAAACAGTTTTAACTCCTTTACTTTTTAAGAAAATAAATAGTGTTAACGACGTGTAGTACATATTCAGAGTAATACCCCATGGTAGTGACCTAGTCAGGACTGTGATCTGGATGTCTAGATTCTTGTTCTACGATAGCTTTGCTCATACTCAAGCACCTACTTTTTAAAATTTCTTCGGCAATTGCTTATTCATGTGTTGTCTTCCCAATTCCTTTATACTTAGTAGTTGAAAAATAAATTCACAGAGGTCCATTTAGAATTTGTTGCCATATGAATGAAATGGTATATATCAAGTTAATTCAGTAATATTTTAGGTCTTAAAATTATGGAATTTATTATAAAACTCAAAATGGTGCTGTTATTTCTACCTTATAGTCTCCAGTATTCAAGCCAATATCTGGTGGTTGAGTCTATAGACGTTTGCCTTCATGTTTACTCCACAATATGGCTGTTGAAAGAATAGAATCTTATTTGAAAGAGAAGATGAGTAAATGTACATGATAAAAATTTTCAGGTAACTTTAGTATCTCCTACTTTGAGAGAAAAGAATTACCCATCATTGGTCAAGAGTTAAACTGTATAGGCAGATACTCCAAAACTATTATACAAATCTGAGTTCCTCTAATGAATTCATTTTCTTTTTTAGGGTAACTAAAATCTGAAGTATATTGGCATATTTCACATTTAACTTTAAATTTTATTTTTGAGTGAATTTTCTGTCCAATTTTCTAATAAAATATGCTTGAAAGTCTATTTGTGTTTCATATTCTAACTGTGAGTGCACTTACCTTATTATAGAACTGTCTTTAATATTAAAGGAATGTGCAATGATATTTCTAAAAGTAATTTGCTATCTACTTTGTAACATAAAGAACATTAGTCTGAATTAAAGTTATATTAATAGACCAGGTGCACTTGCCATGTCTATAATCTTAGCTCTTTGAGAGACCAGAGAGAGAGGATCCTTTGAGGCTACAAGCTCAAGAGCAACCTGGGCAACATAGCAACACTCCATCCTCTATAAAAATTAAAAAATAAATGAACTGGGCATAGCAATGCATCTTTAGTCCTAGCCACTAGGGAGGCTAAGCCTGGATGATCACCAGAGTCCAGGAGTTGGAGGTTGTGCTAAGTTGTGATCATACCAGTGAGTGACAGTAAGACCCTGTCCTTTAGAAAAAAAAAAAAAGTTATGTTACAAAAACAATACCTCTGTCAGCTATTATGGGAGTAGAAGTATGAATGTGGAAATTTATATTCTGTCATCACTTATTTTATTAATGTGTTAGGGCTGTCATTATAAAATACCAGAGACGAGGTGATTTAAACAACAGAAATTCATTTTCTTATAGTCTTAGAGGCTGGAAACCTAAGTTCAAAGCCTCAGCAGGTTTGGTTTCTTCTGACTCCCCTCTCTGGGCCTGCAGACAGCTGCCTTCTCACTGTATCCTCATATGGTCTTTCTTCTGTCCCTGCCTGTGCCCCTAGTGTCTGATTATCCAAATCTCCCCCTCTTACAAGAACACCACTCAGATTGGGTTAGGACCCAGCCTAAGGGCTTCATTTTAAATTAAATGCAGTCACATTCCGAAGAACTGGGGGTTAGGGCTTCTGCGTATCAATTTGAGGGGACATTTCATTCCATATCTTTGTTAGGTTTACTTAATACCTTTTATTCTGTAGAAGGTTCTCTTTGAGATGTTGTAGGTTTAATTATGTTGTTATACTAGAACTTAAGTTTTATCAAAGCAAATAAGGGTAGGGAAAAATGAAGACAAAAGCTCTGGGAGTTCAAGAATGAAAAGAACTTGTTGTCATAGCCAAATCTTTACCAGATGATCACTGATATCTCTTTAAAGATTTGCCTGTGTTTCAGATAATGGATTATGTGTTCTGTGGGTATTTCCAAAAACCACCTTTTTGATTAATAGGCCTGTATTCAGTTTGTCCTTTTTTCCTCTTTCATTTGTGAAGAAAGTTATCTTCTTTCTACAGAGGCTCCAGTGGCAGTTTTTGTTTTATGCATTAACTGCTGTGTTTATGGAGCACACATAAATGCTGGACACATGGAGGTACAATGTTTTACAAGATGAATTCTGTTTCTGAACTCAACGAGTTTACCTTCTACATGGAAGGTGGACATTGGTAGTTCTAATGGCTAGGAAGTACGGGCGGAAACAAAGAGAACTTCCAGGTCTTGGTTCCGCTGCTCCCCTTAGATTCCCTGTCGTATCTTCCTAGCTAAGTTTTCGTCCCTTCATTATCCCATTTGCCTTATTTAACATGAGTACATTTTAACATTATCTATTTTTAAAGAATAGCTTTGAATCTCTTGTTGTGATAATAAAAGTGATATTATCATTTTATCCTAATTATTGAAACTCTGTCAATATCATTTTATTATAATTATTGAAACTGTCAGTATAGAAACTTAAGGCAATTTGCTTTGGTGGCACCTTCATCATATGATCATAATTACCGGCCTTTCTACCTTCCATTTTGTTAAGCCATTTTTTCCTATAAATGTCACATTCTAAAAAGTGAAGTTAAAGTTTTGTTTTCTTTCTTTCAAGAAACTTTCCTTTTAAGATATGAACATGGGGTAGAAAAACTAAAGGAAAATTACATAACATCTATATAATTTCAAAGAAGCTAGAAGAATCTCCACAATTGAGAAAACATGGGAAAATCTCTCCAGCTGCCAAGGACTGGAAGCATCCACCGTGCTTCAGCTCACTTCTCGTTCACTCCCCATGCCTGGAGACTCTCTGCTCTTAGGCCTGATACATCTTCCCTTGGAATTGAAAGCTGGCATTGTGAACTTTATTGCTGTGATCAGGTATAATTTCTTTATTTCTGTCAGGCAAAGGCAGCTCTTCACTAAACCAGCCAGCTTGATGTCTTCCTTCAGGTTTATAAGGAGAGAGAGGGAAGACCCAGCTTAACAATCTGCTTAGACATTTCTATGATACTGGTTTTCCCTGGATTGAAGAACCTTCTTTGCTGTCTTTCCCACTGTGCTGCTATGGACAAAGCTATAGAAAAAGAGAGCTAGTTTACATTCGCTGGTGACAAAGGATTTCTAAGGAAAGAAGGTACAGAGAGTCATGGGCGAGGGTCGGAGACATAAATGGAGATGATGTCTTTCCGTAACTCATTGAAATGGCCTGCCTTCGGTGTGAAGGACACAGTAGAAGATAAGTAACCTCGAGGCAAGAGCAGAAGGTCCTTGATAATTGCAGTAGAATCAGTTGGCAGGGTAAATCTGTTGGCAGGTACTTCTGAGAAGAAATAATATGAATAGCATAAAATTGCTGGACAAAGTGTGCATCCCCCTCATCACAAAGTTACTCCGGAGCACAGAGTTACAGAACTCCCTGCACAGATGTTTCCCATAGTGGCCAAACCCAAAAGCAGGTATATTGTCCAGAAGTCATAAAAATGGAAAGATACAAACTTTTAGCCCAAATTTCAACCTTAAACCTTAGGTTTGGGACAGCCTCCCACAGAACACAGCAATAAAACAGGTCAAAAGATAAAAGCCTGTTGTGTGCAGGCAGTTCAGAGCACGCATTCCCAGGCTGTCGCCTTGGAGAAAACGGAAAAATACGAGGTAATGCCCGGTCTCCCCAGCTTCCTGCTACAGAAGACTTCGCTGTTGCAGCACAAGGTGGGTAGAGCCCAGATGGAGCTGCAGTCTCTTGGAGCTCTGGGCTGCTGAGGCGACTGAACTTGCAGAGCAGGGTACTAGCTGGGCAGGAGCTACTGCAAGATGTTTGTGTGTGGGGTTCCCACTGGGTCCTTTCTATGTCAGAAAAGAATGGTTTGATACCAGCGATCACAAGTTTTTGTCTTAAATTAGAAGGATGGCAAATTAGACCCCATGTTAGTAAAAGGAATGAAATAGCAAAAAAGCTAATAGCAATGAAAGAAAACAGAAAAACAGCAGAGGTAAATAGATAAAAAGTTTTCAAGCATAAAGGCGGACCTTTCTAACCATGAAAGAAGCCAGGGAATAGAACACTAATTTAAAAACCAGCTCATGACGAAATGTATGCCGTTAAGTACTGAAGCAAAATCACCCAACAAGTGGAAAAGCCTTGGTATTAAAGAAGCCTGATGTGGAGCTTTCAATCCATTTAAACACACAGCCAATACTAAACCTATGTGCAAACTGTGACATTATGCAATGTCCTGAAACTTGGAAATGTTAAAACTATTATAACTGATGAAAATCCGGAAGAAGGGGTGTTTTTCATTGAAGTAGAGGCTATTTTCTTGATCTTTCATAGCTGAAAGCCAGTCTTTATTACCTAATCTGAATGTTTTTCATTGTGCATTTTCTTATCCATAGAGCTTTTAAGAAATGATGTATCTTATAATGAAGAAAATGTTTGAAAGGGATTTTTTTTGTTTCACTGTAACCAAATTTAAGGAAAAGCAATTATTTATTGTATTTAAGCATATAGTATCAGGTTTTTCTGCAAATATTCATCGGTGGCCATCTGTCTGTTTATGCAAAGAACAATATCAAGAGTGTTCAGTTAATCTTAATGGTTATTTCTGGTAGGATGGTTAGATGATTTTTTTTTTAACATGCACTTTTAGGCAGTGTTTTAAAAATTTAGTTTAAATATTAGCAATGACATTATATTCAGCCAACAACTGCCGCGTTATCCTAAAGTACCTGGGAAATCAAAAGAAAACTGGAATAATCAGTTTCGGTAGAAATCAGATACAGGTAGGTGATCATACCTCAAGTCCCCAGTGCTACTCAAGCCAAATCCTTGCTAGACACCCATAGTTCTACCAGTTAGCAAGAATTTAGATATATCCCTCTTCATTCAAGGAAAGGAAACAAGTTACCTGCACCATCTCAGGATTTAAATCCTTTCCCTCCCTTCCTCTCCTCTCATCTCCCTCCTCTTGCTCCTACCCTGACCCCACAAAAAGCATCTGTGCAAAATAGACAACTCAGCATTCAGAGGGAGGAGATAATCCATGTGGCTTCTGGTTTCTCAGCTACACTCAAGACAATAAGGAAATGGAGCAATTTCTAGAGTTTTAAGGGGACATAGTTGGGAGCTGGAACATGAACATTTTGCCAAATTAATGCATGTTTTCCTTCATTTTCATCTAAACAGAAGTTTCTGAAATATGCCCTTTCAAAATATACTACTTTAGAACCTATTTTTGAACACCTTGGGGATTGGGAGAGTTATACTGGCATTAATTCCCCCCAAAGAACTCTGTCCTAAGGAGATAATCCCAAATATAACCAAATATTTATGGCCATTTTTTATTACTGTGTATATTGAAAATCGGAAAAAATAGGTAAATGTTTTATGTGTCCATATAAATAAATGTACAGCCAGTAAAATATACTAATAGTTAATGAGTAGAACATGTTTACTTTAATAGTGAAAAAGAGCAGCATACAGAATTGTGTGCGATGGTTTATCTGAACTATGTAAAGAAAAAGAGGTTTTAGAGGGAACTGGCAGGAAATGATGCGAAAATGTTGCTTTCGACTGTGGGCATTAATGGTGACCTTTATTCCTGTTCCTTTTTATTTCCCAAATATCCTAAAAACTTTGAACACATAGTTCAAAAAAACTTGAAGATAAAAATACAAAAAGTATATGGAGAACAATAAGAAACTGTTAATCTAGTGTTTTATAACTTCTTAGCAAAAATAGTATGAAGCTTCCATTCCTTTTGCAATACACAGGAGAATGAATATACTCTTAAACACTATCAGAGTAAAGCACACCTTAAGACAAGAGTTCATAGTGTGATTTCATAGATACAAAGTTGTAGAACAGGCGAAAGTGATCTATGATGAAAAAGTGTCAGAGCAGTGGTTATTTCTGGGGATGAGAAAGAGTAACCTTTGTAGGACGACTATTAATAGTAATACTATATGTTTTACTAAGGATCTGAGTTACACAAGTATATACATTGTCAAAATTCAGTGAATGTACATTAAAGATTTCTGCATTTGTACATGAATTTTGCATCAAAACAAAAAAATGTTTGGGGAATATCTTGCTTTGTGAAAATGTACAGTCTCTTGTTGACTTTGCCTCTACGTCCTCAGTCTTTGATAAGTGTCCCAAACTGAGTCAGTTATAATTCCAGTGTGCTCCATCTGGTTAGCCCCTTGTGCTTGGCTGTTTGAGTAGCACTTACTGTATTGTGTTGGAGTTTTTGGTTCTCTCATTGTGATGAGTTCCTGGGAAGCATGTCCCTGCCTCTGGCACATTGCTGGCTTATGCCCAGTAAGTATTTAATACGTGAATAAGTATCTTTCCATCGCAGTCTGTACTTGCACATGTAAACAAAAATTTTTCTCTGCTGAAGGAAGCTCTCAGTTCTGTATTTTAAATCCTACTTGATAGCTAGAATTAATATGAAATCATAAAACTTAACCTTTCTATAGTGTTGTCATTTCAAGTTCTGTATTCAAAAAACGTTGCTTAAAATTATATCCAAATATAATTAAGTAGTATGGGTTAACTGTCATTTGAACTCTATAGTTAAGTTGTTGGCCAGGTTGTGGACATCCACGTGCCAAATGTCTCAGGTGGAATTAATAGACTACATAACTAAAATTTTTGTGACATTTACAGTAAAAATATTGTACTCAAAAACTCTTCTTAATCATTTTCTGTGTTGGTTTTAACCTCAATAAAGTGTTGAAATTGATGAACTGAAGAATTATTTGAAAGCTGATTCATTGAATATATTCAGTATTTTTACAATATTAAAGAAGTTGAATATAGTGCTAGAAAAAACTTTTATGAGATTAACTTAAATATTTAAGAATATTTGATGTTATATGGGCGGCACCTATGGCTCAAAGGACTAGGGCACTAGCCCCATATGCAGGAGGTGGCAGCTTCAAACCCAGCCCCAGCCAAAAACTGTAAAAATAGAAAAAAAAAAAAGTTATTTGTAGTAGAAATCCTAAGGAAGGTCAAAAACATGCCCTGATACAATTCAGGAAGAAATTTTGTGCTAGTAAAATTTTTGGCAGAATCTGAAAGCTTCAGATATACTTTTAATTGATAAAATACTTAACATATTTTAAGTGATTAGCTTAAAGAAAGATAAACTTGTTGCTTACCTTGTAAGTTACTCAGGTTATTTCTCTTCTTTGTTATGTTCAGCTATACATTGAATTTAGTTTTTGAAATGAATTAAAAGTTTGAGCTATAGTATTGTACGCTATCTATACATTTTGTCCTAAAGTTTCTTTTATATTCTTGTTTTAGTCACTTAGAATATTGCTTTAGAATTAGTGTGTAGGGATAGGGACATTAGGTCATTGAAATTATAATAATAGCTCATCTGGATGGTGTTTTATAGTTTATTAAAAATCACATTCTCATTTTATTATATGTATTAATAATAGCATTTATTAAATCCTGCTGCATGCCAGACATTATTATGCTCAGTTCTTTGCTCCCATCATCTTACATAATCCTCACAACTATCTGTCCTCATTTTACACATGAGGAAATGTGAAGTGCAGACAGGCACAGTGATTGGTTATACACCTAAGAATTGGGTGAAGGAGATTTGAGACTAGGTCTTGTCTGGTTTCAAACCCAGTCCTAACCACTAGACTTCCACATTACAAGTTAGTGAAGCTTCTTTAAGAAATGTTTTTTGTGACTTAACTGTATATACATACTGGGATTTGTGGATTTATCTTGGTTACTACCCTGAAGTTGCTTGTCTGAGTGTGGTCCACAGACCAGCAGCATCAGAGTCTATTGGGAGCATCTTAAAAATGTCTCTGGAGTCTTAGTTCAGAAGTATCGAATCAGAATATGTATTTTAACATCTCCAGTTGACTGGTATTCCAGTCGAGTTCGAAAAGCACATGTCCCAAAGACTCGGATAACTTACCAGATCAAATCAGAGTAGTGTGGTCTAGAGAGGAGGGTCTACCTCCTCTGATTCTTGGAGTACTGTTGCTAGATGGATTTTCTACTTCAGTATTACGTGCACTGTATAGATAATTACTTATCAGGCTGGGTAGATTGTACATATGATATCTGATGAAAAGCCTCTGAATTCTTTCAAAATGTTAAATACTGCATTTTTTAGACCTGTTTTAAGGGTATTAAGCGTATTGGCTGTCGAACATAATGCCAGCCTTGTATGTGAGATCATTAACCACAGATATTGTCTGTTTTAGTTTTGTATTCCATTTTATCTATTAACTGAAATTTAAGTCAGTGAAAATGGGATGACTGATTCAAAAACTTGGCCAGTATTGTTAATTCCAAGACACTAATTAGCTTGGAGGTGAAAACTTGATGTCCCTCCCCACCCTACCCTCATCTCTTTCCAGTCTGCTTAATGTGTCTTTTCCTAACATTGGATTTGTCATTTTTTTAGATGTGGAAGTTATGTACTATGACTGGATTTCACTTTGTTTACATGGCGCCCTTATGGACTAGCAGGGTCTGTGCTTTAAATATCTCCTAACAGTCCAAAGTTTAACCCAATGTATGCATTCATGTATTAACAAGTGCTTTTTACATTTTTACATAGGAAGCACTATCGTGTTAGCATGCACTACCACTAACATAATAGATAGAGCCAAGCAACCCCTAACTTTAAATCACTTGCTAGATAACTGATTTTGAGGATGGAAAGTGAATTCCAGTAATTTTGCACATTGGCTTTTTTGTTTTTCTAATACTACATAAAAACACCTATACTGTACATTTTACGTATATACTATAATTTTAGATTACACATGATTTTAGAAGGTTTTTTCACTGTAGTGTAAATGGAAATGTTATAACAACTAATGGTTGAGTCAGATATTTTTAGGATGTAATCAAATACTTTAATTTAATATTACATATAGGTATGTCCTGTAATCTAGAAATTGCCTTTAAAAATAATGAGCCCAGTATCTGTAAAGATGATGAGCAGGAAAGATTTTATGGCACTGACCCAAACTTAGTCTTATGCTTCTACTGTTCTTACCTACAACTCCTTTCTTCTGAGCAGTGACCTTTTTGTTCTTAGAAAAGCCTAGCCTTTTCCCGTGAGGCTGAGCAGTCATTACAAGTTAGAATTTAAAAAGCTTTCTTGAAGTGAGAGCTTCAAGTACAAAAAGATATTAATTATATCAAGTAAGTACAAACTTCTAAAAAGTTGAAAAGAAGGTTTACTTTTCACCTCTTCTATTATTACTTATATTTAATTACCCTAGATCAAGATTTAGCGATAAAAGTATTCACTTCTATCTTGAAAATCAGTTGATGTTAATAAGTGTGAATCAGATATTCTTCAGATTTTTAAAAATGCGTTTTATTTTTCAGCAAAGATGTCAAGGAAGTTAAGCTTGCCTACTGACCTAAAGCCTGACTTAGGTAAGTAAATAGACATTCAAAGTAACTAAATTCCCTATAATGAAAGACAAACAAGAAAATCAGAAGATATAAGTTACTGTAAGTTAAATTTCCATATTAAAATGGCTAAGATGTTTAAACATTAAGCATCTTTGGAATAGCCTTTAGAATGCTATCTATAAATGCTAAAAGATAATTATAATACAAATTCAAGCAAACCAAAATAACGTGTTTTCTCAGCCCTTGATACTTTATTTTTAAATAGAATTCAGTTTAAAATTAAATTTGTACAACTTTGGACTTTTATTAAAAGCAATTATATCCCATTTAACCATCTAAAAGCCTATTTTGAATTTTATTCATAAAATTATTTCATACTAATGTTAGATTTTAAAAAAATTACTAGTTTTATATATTACAGTGAATCTCTCAAGAGTCGTCCTTATGACTTTAGGTGATAATAGGTTGGGGACCTTCCTCTATAGCAGTGGTTCTCAACCTTCTTAGTGTCGCAATGTATTTTCATTATTAAAAAGGGGTCACGACCCACAGGTTGAGAACTGCTGTTCTATAGAAATTTCTGTACAACTTATTTACTAGGAAAGCAGAACGAATGTATTTACTGATTCATTTTGCTCTACATCCAGCTCAAACACAGCTCCAAAGTAGGAATAAATGACATATAGATAAAACTAAGACTTTATATAATATATAAAATAACATATAAAACAAGATATTTTCTTAAACTCATCAATATTTTATTTCAGAAATTTCTATCACCTTTAACTGAGAATAAGAAGGTTAACTGCCTAATAATGATTTTACCCACTCCTGTCTTAGAGATGATGAGGTTTTGTCCCTGCCTTTGCCCCATCCCTCTTACCCTCCCAATATTTATTCTTTAGATTTCTTGACTTCTTATGCATAGCACAAACTTAGGTGTTGGTCTTAAACATACTAACTCTAGCATTTCCAAATCATAGTCTTCCTTCGGTTGTATTGATAGAAAGCATATGATTATGTGAGAGTAAGCTTGGAATGTATTTCATTTATAGGAAAAACAGCTTGGTAGAACTATGTAATATCACCAGTGTGAGGGAACAAGAATTAATCGTAGGATATAGAGTAGCATATATTTTAGAAAGGATGTAGTTCTCCTCACACACACACAAAAAAAATAATAAATGAAATGAAGGGTATAATTTGAATCCAAACCCAAGTATATCTGAGGCTTACATTGTGCATTTTTTCCTTATAAGAGGATCCAGAGTTTTCATCAGCCTCTGAGATAGACCCCTGATTTCAGTTAACATTAACTGCTACTAGTTAAACCAGCTTTGTGTCTCTTAGTATCTTAAATACATTTAGAAGTAATTTAAAAAATACAGAAATATCATAAGTAGTTATTTCTTAAAATATTACTCACATTTATAAAAATATATAAGTAATCAAAGTATTAAATATTGGTATTCCATAATTTTACGTGTGATCTTTATTTAGTTTGTGGTTTAGCTAGCATCACAGGTAATTTAATGCCCTAAGCCAGCGTTCTCAACCTGTGGGTGGTGACCAATGAAAATACATCCTGCATATCAGGTATTTACATTATGATTTATAACAGTAGCAAAATTACAGTTATGAAGTAGCAATGAAAAAAATTTTGTAGCTGGGTGTCACCACAAGATGAGGAACTGTATTAAAGGGTTGGGGCATTAGGAAGGTTGAGAACCACTGCTCTAAGCCAGTTACAGTTTGATTAATGTATGCATTGCTTAAATAATTTCTTTTCCACTTTTTGGTGGCAGTTCTTGGCTGCTATGTTATACACTGTTAGGAGAGGCTATGGGGTGAAACCCCAGCTCTATTCATAGTTTCAAACTGCTGGATGTTGCTAAAGTAGCTAAGGTTGTTGGGCTATCCTGCTGCTCTGGACGCTTCCGTGAATGGAATTCATTTTTGCTTTTGGAAATTGTGACCACCGCACTTTTACTATCGCTTCCCTCTCCTGGGTCCCATGACCCACCTCAGGAACCACGGAGGATATTGTTATACTTCTGAAGTCACTTCTCAAATGTTACCCAAAGGACACAAAAATCAACCTGTTGTTTAAACCTTGGTGTAAATTAGTTTCTTATCCTAATTATTATGCTGAGCAAATTCATCTTTTGGCATCACATTTTGATTTGGTTATACAGAATTTTGTTGTGTAGGGCTGTGTGGGGGAAGGGGAATGATGTGTGCAAATAGAATGTTCTAGGTACCCAGGGGTAGCATGAAAGCAGTAATTTTATAACATGATTGATTTTATCAGTCAAGCTGGATAGAGGCAATAATGACAAGTTTTATTAGAGTTTAGATGTGCCAGAAAGATCACATATCCAAGTACTTTTTTGGCATCTAAAGACTGAACTTTAATGCTCAGTTAATATCCATAACCTTCCCACTCTGTGATACTATGTACTGGTGGTATCACTGTCCACAGTTGCCTAACAGGACGTTTTAGACTTGAACATGAACATAAATCCTGACTCTGCTGTTGACTAGCTTGCTCATTAAGGCAAGTCACTTAACCTCTCTGAGCCTCTGTTATTTGTTTAATGGTAGTGGCAAAACTTTTCAAAATAGTTAGTGGATTTGATGACATGATAAATGTAAAGCAACTTGATGGCCTTGGTAGGCCTCGTTTGGTGACAGCTATTTTCTTTTCTGCTCGTATTACTAGAAGTACACAAATTAAACATTTTATTCCATTTTTTTTGCTTGATGTATCTCTAAAAATCAGTTCTCAAGAGACTCACGATGCCTAACTTAATAGCAGTAAGGGGACGGTGTAACTCATTTATTAAATTCTTTTTCAAACCGTTCTAAGCAGATAATAAAATAAACAACCTATCTGTTATCAGTTTCAAACTTGATTCTTATTCAGTCCATTTTTCCATATAAATCAAGCCTTAGGAGTTTGTTTGGCAATCTAATATTTGTAGATAAGTCATATAGTAAAAATCCAACAGTTTGTGGATTTAATATAATTAAATTAACCTATTATAGTAAAACACTGATCATTTGGTCTGTGAATTAACATTTATAGTATAGGTGGTTGTAAATTACCTATTTTAATTTAATAGTTATCAGTAAGAGTTTTTCCACAAGGTTACATTGAAATTTATATTACCAGCCAGGCGCAGTGGCCCATAACCATATATATATATATATATGTATGTATATATATAGTCTTAGCAATTTGGGAGGCCAAGGCAGAAGGATTGCTTGAGGCCAGGAATTTGAGACCAGCCTAGGCAACATAGTGACACTTATCCCTACAAAAATTTTTAAAAATTATTCAGGCATGGTGGCATGAATCCATAGTCCCAATTATTTGGGAGGCTGAGGCGGGAGGATTACTTGAATTCAGGAGGTCACGGTTGCAGTTACAGTGAGTTGTGCCACTGCACTCCAGCATGGGTGACAGAGCAAGATCCTGTCTCAAAAAATAGTGATGATAATAAAAAGAAATTTATATTATTAAACTTTCTTGTATCTTTGTTTTCTATTGTTATCACTAGGTTACTCCTGAAATACAATGTCTGTTCACCTTGTATGTGTATGCTTTATGTAGCAAATTGTATTTATCTGCCGTTTGGAAAGAAATATAAAATTTTGGTTATCCTTCTAACAGAACATAAGAAACCATAAAGAGTTAATAAATATTTATAATCAATATATTACAAACTGATCCAGTAATGAAGTTTTGATTGTGGAAAGCTGTTTCATTTGCAGTTAGTTCTCTTCTACTGTGTTGTGATCTGTAATAGGAAACGTAATCCAAGGCAAAAGAGTTTTTAGAAAGTACAATTACAAATGACCCATGCCTTTGACATGACTAATAATTTTATTATTTTTAGAGATTAGCTATAATCAAAATTGTGTTGCATCAATTCGATTTGTGAACTCATTCTAGAAAAACTGCTACATACCTCATTGCTGAATATCACGACAGTCCACTGGAGAGTATTGCCCTTGGGAACCTATACACCAACACCACTGCCTAGTCAACTCTTCCAATCAATTTTGGAACTCTTTTTTTTGGAAAGGCCATCAGAGCTGTTACCGAAAGGTCTGACAAGTTTGCAAACTCATCCTAGGAAAAACCCTACATACCTCACTGCTGAATATCACACTAGTCACCTTCTGAGCACTTCCCTGGCTATCTGGTGACTGTCACGATACTCACCAATGAAGTATGGGGCACTTTTCTAGGATCCGTTCGTGAACTTAATTGTCTGATGTTTTAGTTATTTGGGAGGAATATCTTTAATCTGTAAATCTAAATTTGATTCTAAAAAGCTTTTGGAGGTTATAATAAGGATTTAGTTATACATGTCTATTTAATAAATACCACTTAGGAGACTTTAAGATGTTTTTCAATGTTTTTAATGACATGAAGAGGCATTTCTTTCACAGTAGCATTGAATAGTCGTTTATTAGCTGTCACAGTAGAAGCTGTTAGGAATTTTAATGTATTCTAATGATGTAGCAGAAACAGATCGGTAGATATTCTTAACTATAGGTCTTTAACAAGTTTTTATTACAACCGTGCTAAATTTTTGCAGGGTATCAAAATGACAATATCCTTGCATTCCAGATGCTTGTAGTCATTTTCGAGTGGGCTATGAAACAAGTTAGAAATGACTATGGACAAATATAGTATAAGTTCTGTCATATACTTACACAAAGCTTTAGTGGTTCAAATGGGAGGGGAACTATGTATGGTTGTAGGAATAAGCAGAAACTTTAGGAAGATGACAATACCTGAGACAGAAAATGAGTAGAATCCTGATAGGCAGAGAACAGGCTGATGAAGGGGCACTGGTCAGAAAATCACAAACAAAAGCCTAAAAGTAGGTAAGCAGATTATATTTGGAAACAATCGAATGTCCCACATGTCTTTATTTCCTACGATGAAATGAAGCAGGGCAACACTGGAAGTTAGGGCCAGGTTAAATATATTTTGTGAAGTCTTTAAAATTTGAGTAAGATTTTGAGCATGATGAAATAAATAAAGAGGAGCCAGTGTGTTTTTTTTTTTTTAAATCAAAGTGGCAGAATTAAAACCATACCTTATAAAATTTACAGTGAGAGACTAAAAGTGGGGAGATCAGTGGGGAATCATCCAAGTTAAATGATGGTAAGAGCCTGAAGTTAGGATAATGGAAGTAGGTTGGCAACTTTGAGAAGGAAACAAAACATTATAGAAAAATACCAGGGGGTTGGCATTGCGTCGACTGTCAGCAAACCAAAAGGGCAGATTCAACACTTAGGCTCATCCCTAATGTTGTCCCCTACAAGAACAAGGGTGTCATACATGGTGCCATTAGAGGAATTCAGTGGTTTGGGGAATGAATATGTTGTGATTTTGCATAGTGAGATACATAATAACAGGAAAAATAATTCCAATAAGAATTTCAGAGAAAAAAGGACTGGCCACAAAGAGTGTAGTTGAAGGTGAGAGAAGGTTTATGAGTATAATTCTCAAATAGCTCTGTCATTAGTGACAAAGCTGGAGAAAGGGAATACATCTGGTGACAAGGATGAGCCAGAAAGCAGTTATACATTTTGATGAAAATACCTTGTATTGAATGTTGATTATAGTAAAATTGGCATTTAAGAAAAATGGAACCTAAAAAAATAAAAGATCCATCATATAGTAAATTTGAGGGTAGGATGAGAGTACTTCTAAAATGTATTTCTTAAATGTGGAAAATTGAAAAGGTCCACACTTGTCTAGCTCTACCTAATTAGTAATTGTATTACCAAAGGACAGAAGAGCGCCTTAAGAAAGAAGGTGATAAGGGCTAAAATTTAAAAAGCTGCCTGAATACTAAGGGTCACACATTCAAAAATTAATTGGGATACACCTAACTCAGTTCTGAGGAGTGTGGATTTGAGCATTTGCATTTTTGTTTCTAAGCAAAAGGGAAAATTTATTAGCATAAAAATAAATAGTTGCTCTTTTCAATTACAGTTGACTGTTGAGCAGTGGGGGGATTGAGGATGTTTACCCTCCTAAAATCCACATAGAACTTTGAATCTACCAAAACCTAATTCATAACAACCTGCTGTTGACTGGAAGCCTCACAGATAGCTTAACAGTCTGTGAACACATACTTTGTATGACATATGTATTATACACTGTATCCTTAGAGAAAAGAAAATGTGATTAAGAAAATTACAAGGAAGAAAACCCAGTGTTTACTATTGTTAAGTGGAAGCGGATCATCACAATGGTCCTCCTTGTCATCTTCGCGTTGAGTTGGCCGAGAAGAAGACGAAGGAGGGTCGGTCGGTTGGTCTTGCTGTCTCGGGTGGCAGAGGCAGACGAGAATCCACACACACGTGGACCCATGCAGTTCAAACCCCTGTTGGTTAAGGATCAACAACAAGAAATTTAAAATTAAATATGCTGTAGATTTTGTGTTTGTGCAGACTATTAGACCAAATTTATACCCCCAAAATGATATTTCATAATTTGAGCAATCTTGCAACATTTTAAACCTTTTCAGATGTAAAGGATAATTCCTTCAGCCGATCACGAAGTTCCAGTGTAACCAGCATTGACAAAGAATCACGAGAAGCCATCTCTGCTCTTCATTTCTGTGAGACTTTTACTCGAAAGGCGGATTTGTCCCCTTCCCCTTGTCTGTGGGTTGGAACGACTCTAGGAACAGTGCTTGTCATCGCATTGAACCTTCCCCCAGCAGGAGAACAAAGACTTCTCCAGCCAGTAATTGTGTCTCCAAGTGGTACGTATGTTCTGCCCTGGTGCTACACTTAAGTATATTACAGGTATAATTTATGAAACTCTGATTTCATAGAAGCCTTTGCTTTTTGCTTTTCAATTGATCTTAGAATTCTAAAACGTAAAGTATGTGGGGATAGTGACAGACTCATGCTTTAAATGAAGGAATACATAAGATTTCAGAATATTGTTTATACAGCCATTCAGATGTTACATGTTTTAAAACTGAGATCGTGTGTAAAATAATTACTACCTAAAAAATGAAAAAAATTATTATTATAATAGTTCATTCCTGATACCTCAAAATATTATATTCCACAAGCAAAAGGATAATACATATTTGGAAGAAAAGCAGAAAAAATATATTTTTAAACATTCTACATTGGATTTTTTTTCATCTGTAAGTGTGAAATCTGACATTATTTTTCTGCTTTGAAGTATTAGGATCAGGTGATAATAGCAAACATTTTTAAATTTATAGTTTCATATGTTAAAGAAATGAGATTGGATTTTATCAAATGTTGTGTCAGGTCTGGAATTAACTGAGAATTCTAGTTTTGGTTACTAATCATTTGTGCTTATCTAGAGAGAAACAATCATGATTTTGCTCATTAATGTATCTCTGGTCTGCATGGTGGATTTTTACAACTCTTTGAATCTATAATTAAAATGTAATTATCATTTTAAGTTTATTTCTGGCCTCTCTTCACATGAAGTAGACAGTTTGATTTATTAATTCAGCTCAGTAACAACTTGAGTATATACTGCACACTCGGTTGTTAAATAAAACCATGTTGCTTACTGATAATATTCTTACAAACCTCACTTCTCAGTAACCATCAAATATGTGTAGAGAAATGAAAAAACTAGAAAGATGAAAATCAAAATGTCAACAGGAATTACCGTTGGTTGGTAAGATTTGGGATGATTTTTCCTTTGTTTTTTCTGAATTCCAGTTTCTAGATTTTCTACAACTAGAAAATACCAGTTTGTATAAGGAAAACATTTATAAATAAATATGATGGAGGGGGATTAAATATAGATTACTTACTATTAATTACAGTATTTTATATATACTATCTAGCTTACAATAAAATTAAATCAGCTATAATTCTTTGATATAAAGATAATTTCCATTTCTTCTCAAGAGTAAGATATTTGAGGCTATTTTTAATAAGGTGGTTATTTAAAAATATGTCAGTGACATCACGATTATCTGCATTGGCACTATGAGAAAGAGGTATTTTCAAGCAGATGAGCTTCTATGCTTAAGAGTTTAAAATGGTCTACTTTTTCCACTGTTGTTTTCTATTTTAAGACAATTCCCACCATTCTACTGGGAAACATACTAAAATCCAGTCAGCTACAGGATAAGCATATATTTAAATGTTATTTTGAGCCAATTTTTAAAAATCCACAGACTAGAACTATGTAAGTGCTATGAATAGTTCTCAAATTAGCATGGATTAATCAGCTAATCTTATCGAAACTTTAAAGGCAGAAAGACTCTTTATGTAGACTAGAATAAAAAATAAAGCGATCATGAAAGAAAAGGTAGCTCTAGAACATTTTTTGAGGTAGTGATTAAAACTATGAGATTGTAACTACCATTTGTTTTTTATTTTCCTACCAAACTGCTTAAAGTAGTCAGTTATCTGCTTGCACTAACACTAAAAGTATCTAAGGCACTTTTTAAATGAAAGTAACATAAATGTGTCTCATTTATGCTGGGAAAAGCATGTGGTGTTTGGGGCGTACCTATAGTAAAAACTCTTCATTGCTCATCTGAAATTTGAATTCAACTACACATTCTTCATTTTATCTGGCAACCCTACAATAGACAAACCATAAAAATGAGGAGAAAAAAGAAAATATTTGTCTTCTTAGAAAATTTTTGAGAAAACATCAGGAACTCTTCTTAGAAATAAAGGATAATTTATGGGGAAATGTTTGTAAGCTATAAAACATTATGTGAATTTAAATAATAAAATATGAAAAAATCTTTAAAATAAGAAGTGAATGCTAAACCAGTTCTCTGCCTGCCCTTTCACTGTAATAATTTTATCACTTAGTTTACTTAGAAATGAGCATAAAGCCTATTTGTACATTGCCAAGCATGTGGGAGAAATAGGGTACCATTAATTAAAGCAGGTCAAGAAATGTAATCCATGGCTCGGTGCCTGTGGCTCAAGTAGCTAAGGAGCCAGCCACATATACCTAAGGTGGTGGGTTCGAATCCAGCCCAGGCTCGCCAAAACAACAATGACAGCTGCAACCAGAAAATAGCCAGGCGTTGTGGCAGGAGGTTGAGGCAGGAGACTCGCTTGAGCCCAGGAGTTGGATGTTGCTATGAGCTGTGATGTCACAGCACTCTACCCAGGGGGATAGCTTGAAGTTCTGTCTCAAAAAAAAAAAAAAAAAGAAAGAAATGTAATCCATAAATTAAGACTATAAACTTACCAAAGTAAAACCTTGAATATATCTGACATTTACTGGTAAATAATTTAAAAGGAAGTTATGATTTTAGAGGTAATGATTAGGAACACGCTGACTTTTTTTCTTATTGGCCCCTTGCATCAATAGTATTAGAAATGGAATACAAGTCACATATTTAAATTATCATGGAGCCACATTAAAAGAAGTAAAAAATAGGTGAAATTAATTTCAATAACATTGTACTTACCACATTGTATCCAGAATACTATCATTATAGCATGTGGTTATTATGTTTAAGTTATTAGCATAGTTTACATTTAATTTGGGGAGTATTAAACTTCAAGTGGTGTATGTGGGAACCCTCTTAATATACACTGCCGTTGTCCACCTCCCTTGGACAGCGCACATTTCAAAGCTCTGCAGCCCGGAGCACTGTACTGGCTGCTTGCCACAGATGCCATCCCCCTGCTCTCAGACTTATTGGTAGTGTCCTTGCTGGGGGTGAGAGGAGACAGTTCCAGATCCCCCAGCATGTAGGTTGTTTATTCGTCTGAGGGTCAGATACATGTTTGCAGAATTTTCCCAATTAATTAAATTGTGACTGATCAGTTAGTGGCGTTAATTTGTAGGGTTGTGTAATGATGATTTCTTTTTCCAGGCTCATAAATATCACGCCCTGAGTTTGAATCCTATCAATGAGCTGGTGTACAATGTCAGTTGATTATGCATTCAATGTATTTTTGAGTGTCTCTTATATATGTCACAGTTGGGATAAACATATTTACTCTGAGGATTAAAAAAGTTATTTACGAGACTTCTGTTTTCAGGTACTATATTGAGGTTAAAAGGTGCAATCTTGAGAATGGCATTTCTGGATACCACGGGCTGCTTAATGCCACCTGCATATGAACCCTGGAGGGAACACAACGTTCCTGAAGAAAAAGATGAAAAGGAAAAATTGAAAAAACGGCGACCTGTCTCAGTATCCCCCTCCTCTTCTCAGGAAATTAGTGAAAACCAGTATGCAGTGATATGTTCTGAAAAGCAAGCAAAAGTAATCTCACTGCCAACCCAGAACTGTGCTTATAAGCAGAACATCACAGACACCTCGTTTGTGCTGCGTGGAGATATTGTAGCACTGAACAACAGCATCTGCCTTGCCTGTTTCTGTGCCAATGGGCACATTATGGCTTTCAGGTAAGGGATTTTTTTTTTTTTAAACACAGATACAGCATTTCTTCTCTCTCGAATTCTGTTGCAGAATTATATTGAAAGAAATACTTTTTTTGTTTATAGTCTTATCCACTGAGAATTTATTTTCATTCAGTTCATAGTGAACAAGTATATGAGAAATATTATTTATCTCCCACTCAAGTATATAAACAAAATTAAGATGTATACAATCTCTGCCTTTTTTTTGCTCAAGACTAATACCTATTTTATTCATAAATTTTCCATTTTTTCCCTAAGTTTGCCGAGTTTAAGGCCTCTATTGGATGTGTACTACCTGCCCCTTACCAACATGAGGATAGCCAGAACGTTCTGCTTCACCAACAACGGACAAGCGTTATATCTGGTTTCACCTACAGAAATCCAAAGACTGACTTACAGTCAAGAAACCTGTGAAAATCTTCAGGTAACTATCAAAAATATTGCTGTAATTTCCTGAGGTAAACTACTCTCTCAGGGCCCTTATGCTCTCCATCCCTTATTCTCACAGAGGTAGGCAAATGAGCCCACGTGGAAAGTCTAAAACCTTGTAATTAGACTTTCAGAGCACATGCTTGGAGAGTCCCACAATTAAAATACCTTCCACAGAGTTTTGTTTTAAGAACAGCTTCATCTTATTGCTCAATACTTGTCTTTCCAGTGACAGCAGAGAGAGATGACATGTTACAAACATTTTGTACTCTCCACATAGAATGAACGTCTTCTACACACACACACACACACACAAATTCTTTTCAAACAAGTATGTTAATGTAAAAATAATTGTATCTATTTTCAGGCAAATTATGTGATCCCATCTCATATTTATTATATTTACAATGAAATTTACACATGTAAGAAAAAGTATTTGGTCATTTTTTTCTCCAAGTTTTGATCTATTTTTGAGAGGCTATAAACAAATTTTTTAAATACAGAACTATTGTTTTTTAGTATGTGACTGCCTTATGTGATTATTTAGAAACATCATCTTTAAAATTAGGACAAAAGTAATACATCTATCTCAGAGGGCACAGACAATACATATAAAGTACTTAGCACAGTGCCTGGCAATGAGCTTAATAAATGCCAGATGTTGTTGTTATTTCAGTAAGCTGTACTAGTATATAAACTTAGTCTTGAGTGATATCATAAACCTAGACGGTAAAACATGTGCACAGCTCATATTTCAGATATAAATTACCATCTATATTTAAGTGAAAATCATTTCTTTAAAGACTCCTCAGTTTCTGAATTAAGATGTTGCTTTTTATGGGAAGGATAAACCTTAAAGTTTGCCTTTCAGCCCATATTATTTTTCCCAGTAGAAATCAGTGAAACAGGGAACAATAGAAAAACATCACTGAAATCAAAAGCTAGTTATTTGATAAGATTAATAAAACTGATCTCAACCCATACTGATTATGAAGAGAGAAGTTACAAATTACCAATATCAAGAATGAACGAAGTGACCTCACTATATATTCTGTAGATCCAGAGTGGATGTTATGGGAATATTACAATAACTTTATGCCAATAAATTTTAAAATTTAGGTGAAATGAACAAATTTCTTGAAAGACACGAGTTATTGAAGCTCACTTTAAAAAATACCTAAATAGTCCTATATCTGTTTTTTAAAAAAAAATGAGATTAGAAACCTTGGATTAGGAATATTCCAGACCTAGATGGCTTCTCTCTTGAACTTTACCAACATTTCAGGGACAAATAATACTAGTTCTACATAAATTTTTCCAAAAATTGTAACAAGGAAATGTTTGTCAACTTACTCTATGAAGCAAGCATTAACCTGCTACCAAAATTAGACAAAGTCATTATTTGGGGAAAAAAAATAATTGGCTGGCATGGTGCCTCTTGCCTGTAATCCCAGAACTTTAGGAGGCCAAGCCTGGCAGATCGATCAAGGCCAGGAGTTAAAGACCAGCCTGAGCAACAGAACAAAACCTCTATTTCTACAAAAATTTAAAAATTAGCTAGGCATAGTGGTGTGCACCTGTAATACCAGGTGCTCAGTAGACTGAGGCAGGAGGATCCCTTGAGTCCAGGAGTTTGAGGTTGCAGTGATCCGTGATGATGCCAGTGCATTCCAGCCCAGCCAAAGAGCAAAGAAAACAAAACTACATATAGAACGACATCCCTGACAAATTTAAATGCAAAAATTCTAAACAAAAGTTTAGCAAATTGCATTCAGTATTATATCAAAAGAATAATACATTATAACCAAGTGAGATTTATTCCAGAAAAACAAAGTTGACTTAACACTTAAAAATTGATCAGTGTAATTCATCATACTGGAAAACTTAAAAAAAAAAAAAAAAAAAGGAAAAAGCAGGTGAAATCTAACATGTATTTCTGATAAATGTCTCAACAAGGAATAAAAGGGAACTTGAAGAATGTAACATAATACTTGGTGATAAAATACAGAATTCTTTCTCCTTAAAGTAAGGAACTAGAAAGGAAAATTCACTCTTGCCACTTATATTCAGTGTTGTAAAACTTCTATCCAGAGTATTTAGGCAAGAGAAAAAAAAAAAAAAGTCCCAGTTGGAAAAAGAAAAGTAAAACTGTCTTTATTCACAGATGACATGATAAATTATATAGGAAATCTAATGAAATCTACCCAAAAAGCTGCTAGAAATAATAAGTGAGTTTGGTTTGGCAGGGATATGGGATATGAGATCACTATACCAAAATAATTTTGTTTCATATACTATTAATCAGTAAACATTTGAAAATTGATATTTAAAAATATGTGATTTACAGTGGCAGCAAAAGTATGAATTATTTGGAGATAAAGCTAACAAAAATGTGAAAGGCCTCTGTCTACACGGAAAAGAAAATATTTACAAGACCCAAGTCAATTAAAATATGTACCTTGGGTGGCGCCTGTGGCTCAAGGAGTAGGGTACCAGCCCCAGCCAAAAACAGCAAAAGGAAAAAAAAAAAAAGATATGTACCTTGTTCATGGGTCAGAATATTGAATATAATAAGATGTTAATTCTTCCAAAGTTAATCTGTAGACCCAAAGCAATATAAGTCAGAATCCAGTGGAAATTTTTTTTGTAGAAATGGACAAGTTTATTCTAAAGTTTTAAATAAAAGGTAACTAAAATAGCCAAAACAGCTCTGAATGGTTAACTAAAGTCAAATGGCTAACTCTACCTTATTTCAAGAATTATAAAGATTTTTCTGCTAATAAAAGGCAGAAGTGAGAAGCAAACCCAGGTTCATCGTGTTTCAAAGTTTATACTCATTCTACTACCCAAAATATAGTAACTTTATAAATTCTGGTTTTTTATATTTCTTATTTTACCTTTGTAAAATTGTAAGCTCATTAAACAACAAATAAATTAAGAAAGATTAAACCATGATTCTAAGATTAAGTAAATTTTTTAAATAACATATCTTTAAACTATCTCCGTATGTCACGTTATTCTTTTGATTTAGCATAAAAGATACTCAGGAGTAGCTGTGTTGCCATTGTGGTTGTCACTGTGTTATATGTAGGTAACTATGAAAGGTTTGGGAGAGACTGTGTTGGGGCCCGTGTTTCACTTCTGAGAAACACAGCCGGCAGCGTCCTTCCTGACTCACCTGTGCAAGTGTCTGCTGCTCGGCTTATCCGGCTTATCCGTGTGGTTCCTCCCATGGCTTCATTTGTGTCCATCTGCATGGATTTAACGTTTCTTGATTTTTGTGTATCTCAACACTTTTATAATGACTCATGTATCAATTTAATAGATACAGTTTTAATTACAGTTGAAAAATATTGGAAATATGCCATATATTCTATGGTGGGTTTTAACAAGTTTGATTTATTAAATTTAGGAAGTTTTTCATTCTAGGTTTATTCTACTCTATAGAAATTCAGAGAAAAGACAATAAAAGTGTAAGTGCTTCAAGTGTTACAAATAAAACTGTGTTGTCTGGTATTAATAATTATCTCCTTCCATTTGCAATCTGCTTAGAGAGATGGAATTAATATGGATATGTCTAAAGATGGAAATCTTTGGACATCCTTTAGCAACTTTCTTAGCCCTAAGGAAGAAAGCCTGAAAAACACACACTTGCTGTCTAATGATGTAATGCCGGAGTACGGCAGAGCTCCTAACCTGGCGCCAGTAGTGTACTCATTCTCTGTGATGGCTCTTGCTCTTTAAAGGGGAAGAGGTGCAACCCCAAAGCTGCAGTGCATTTTAATTCACTTTGACAGCTTCCCAAAGCAGCCTTGTAAATTATGTTGTTACCATACTTGTCTTCAGAAACTCTTCCTGCCTCTTAACGTATTGTCAACAAAATCAATAACACATCAGCAATCTTCTCTCCTGACTTTCACTAAAGAATATTGACAGTAATTTCAGAAGAATCTTGTCAATGTAAAAGGCTTCCCATCTTCCTGCCAGATTGCTGAAATTCCAGGTGTAGGTCGGCATACTTCTCTTCCTAGCGTATGTTTATGAAAAAAGAAGTTAATATGTCTAATTTACTGATTTTGTAATCAGTATAAGCTAAAGTTTATAATTCAAGAACCGTATATCATCATTATCACTCTAGATTTTTAAACTTGCTAGTAGAGAATTTTCTTCTAGTGTAAGGCCAAGTTATTAATCCAATAATAAATTCTTAATAATTAGAGTTATATTAAACTTTGTCTTAAAAAATAGACTCTCCTTAAAGTAGAAATATCATCATTGCCTGTAAGGCAAGAAAACCTAGCAAAAGAGCAAGTAGCCAGTTGGTCTCAGGGAATTTAGTCTTAGAAACTCCTTATTTGAATAAGTGTGGATGTTCTATATCTGATCATTTGAAATGCGCTCAATAATTGTGACTCTCAACAGGTCATGTTACAGGCTTCAGTTAAAGAGTTTACAGTGATCTTTTGTGAATTATACTTTAGTTTCCCTGACACTTTAACAATGACAATTTGTTTTGATTTTAAAGGAGATGCTGGGTGAGCTCTTCACTCCTGTAGAAACACCTGAAGCACCAAACAGGGGATTCTTTAAAGGCTTATTTGGAGGTGGTGCACAATCTCTTGATAGAGAAGAACTGTGTAAGTTGGTTTATTTAATTTGGGTAACATATCTGTAAAACAAAAACATTCAAGCCATATACATTTTTCTTACATATGTAAATAATTAGCATGTTCATGTTTTAACAAAATATATAAAATTATTTTTTATCAGGGAAATACTTTACTCAGGGAACCAAAATCAGAATAACCTTAGGTGGCTCAAAAGTAAATTCACAACTTCAAATGAATAATTTGGAAAGTACTTTTCTTTATTTTCATTAATGGGATGTTCATTATTATTTCAGCACTATGATTTGCCATTACCTTTAATAGATAAACTTAACTTTGAAAAAGCCTTTACTTTAATCTATCTTAGAAAACTTCCAAAATTATTCTAGTAATTATTTAGATACTAAAGGAGTATTTGAAATAGCAAAATCCGATTCAGTTACTACTTTCCACATAATTGACACAAATCAATGAAACTATTGATTGAACTAATGAATCGCTGAATGCTTAACCTTTTTTCCAAATGGATGTTTCTTTAGCTCCTTGAAATTGTTTCTTTTTTCTTTTTTGCTGAAATATTTTTAAAATTTTGTTTCATGTTTGTTTAATTGAAAAAACTATAATATTAAATAATAGTAAGTAGCAGTGTGATGCAATTTCATTCTAATAACTTACCCTGATGAATTTTTACCTAGTTTTAATTCATTTTAAAAAAAACTGAAGACTGTTCTTCAAGTCATTGGGGACTGGAGATTTGGAATAACATCCAGACTAAGCAAAACGGGCCCCAAGGATGGGGACCCTGAAATAGCTCCTCTACTTTGCAAGGACCCTTAGGGCTATCACTTTAGAGTAAGGGTCAAATAAACCAGCCTGAACACATATACAGAATTGAGCCCAGCTGCAAGTTATCTGAGTGGCCCAGAAAAACCTTCAGTGTTTATTAATATTTTGCCAAATTTCTGGAATACTCAGCTCCTGGGTAGAAGCAAATTATAAAAGTGTTCTATTGAAGAAGCTAACATGTTTCAACTCCTGAAGTTATTTCTATAAAAAATTTTTCTTGAGTGTAATTATAGATAACTAAGAATGCTAGTAATCAACATCATGATCCGTAAGACAGAAAAAGTAGAAGCAGAATCACAAGAACTTCAAATAGTAAAATTTGCAAGCACAGACTATAAAACATTGATATCATGTTCAGGTGGATAAGTACCAGGCCTAAACGTTTAATCAGGCGACTGACAACTATAAAAGTCAATACAGTGGTCATGAAAAAACTAAAGTGAAATTCTAGAACTGAAATTAAAAAGTCAACGGATGGGCTTAACTACAAAGTAGACACAGGTAAAAAAAGAAGTTGCAGTGTCTGAACATATGTTTAGATCTTCTCAAAAAGGAATCAGGAAGAAATGTGAAGAAGAAATCAATATGTAAAGAAACACGGCTGAAAATCTTTCAGAACTTATATGCGATACTGATTGACAAAGTTATGAAGTCTAATGAATTCCAAGGATTTTTTTTTTAATTCTCAATTAGATGTGTTATATGAAAATATAGTCTACCAAAGAAAAAATCTTTATGGTGGCTTGAGAAAAATGATAGGTATCTATTAAGAACCTACAGGCTGGTAGAAGACTTCTCAACTGCCAAAGATGGAAGGAAGATCTGTAGATTGACAAAAGGTGGTATTTATTCTACTGTTCTTTACACAAAATGAAATTGTTTGAGAATCAGACGTTTTAGACAAATGAATAAATAAGCCTTGCCAGCTCAGTAAAGGGAATTCTAAAGGGTGAACTTCAGATAGAAGGAATATAATCCTTAATGGAATGTCAGAAATACAGGAAACAGTGATTTGGAAAGAAAGTAATCGGTGAATGTCATCAATGTAATCTTTATAAAGTATAAAACAAAGGCTTGTGATATGTGTAGACATACATACCCATACAAATAAATCATATCCCCTAAAATGGCATAAAATTGAGCAGGTTAAAAGAATAAATATATTTCAACATGAAGAGAGATTCTTGCATTTTTTAAGAAACTTGTAAATAAAAAGCATTCATTAGCCTTAATAAGGACACATATTCTAATTTCTAGAATAACCTCTAAAACCTAGAAAAGGCTCGGTGCCTGTAGCTCAGCAGCTAGGGCACCACCCACATGCACTGGAGCTCTGAGGGGTTCAAACCCAGTCCAGACCTGCCAAACAGCAATGAGAACTAGAACCAAAAAATATCCTGGTGTTGTGGCGGGCACCTATAGTCCCAGCTACTTGGGAGGCCGAGGCAAGAGAATCACTTAAGCCCAGGAGTTTGAGGTTGCTGTGAGCTGTGATGCCATGGCACTCTACCGAGGGCAACAGAAGATTCTGTCTCTAAAAACAAAAAATAAATAAATAAAATAAATAAAAAATAAAACCTAGAAAAACCTAATAACTGAATACTGGGTATATCAAAGAAAGCAGAAAAGGAGAGGCAGAACACAAAACAGGTGGGTTAAATAAAAGTACCTAAAGGATATAGCTTGAATTTAAATATAAATAATGGTAGGAAATGCAAGCAGAATAAAAATTCCAGTTAAAAGACAAAGATTGTTAGACTGGATTTAAAAACAAAAAAGGCTACATTGATTACAGGAGACACTTAAACATAAAGATACACAACACTTGAAATTTTGAAAGATGGAAAAGCATGAACACAAGTGATTCAGCTGGCACAACTGTATTAATACTATCAGAAAAGTTAGATACTGAGGCATTATTTGAATGCACCTAATATTTTGAGATCAAAAATACAAAAAGCCAAACATTGACTATTTTCTAATAGTGAGAACTTATAAATATCCCAATGATTGATAAAACAAGTAGATAAAAATTCAGTTAGTTATGGGTGTAGAAGACACAAATAGTACCCTCAGTGAGCTCAAACCTAACACAAGTAGATATGGAATGTTACAGAATACAACTACTTTCAAACAAAATATTCAAAACGTGTTTTCTTTCTTTTTTTTTTTTTTTTTTTTTTTTGTGCAGTTTTGTTCGGGGACCAGGCTGGCTCCCTACTCCTTAAGCCACAGGTGCCACCCAACATGTGTCTTATTTCTAGGGAAACTATAGATGCATACTGAATTATTTTGGAGTAAAATACTGTTACATCTATAATGAATTTTAAATATTTCAAAAACTAGGCACTTAAGTGGCAGGAAAATGTGATCTCTTTACAAAATTAAATAAGTGTATAGGTGTTTACAGTTATTTTTACTTTTCTATATTTTTGAAATCCATATTATAAAAAGTTTATTTAAGTTGACTTATGTCATTAAAAAATGTCAATTAATGTCAAAGACTTAAAATCACTTAAGACTATATGATATGATCATGGTGCAGTTATGCTTGTGATCAATAACAATGATAATTTTAAATCCCCATGTTTGAATACAAAAAAATACACATTTGAATAATCTTTGTGTTAAGAATTCATAACCGTTGTTATGAATCTAAAATAATACATAAGAGTGAAATTTATATCCCTAAATATTTAATCAGTATTAGAAAAAAAACATGAAAGTGATTGAACATTCATCTCAGAAAATTAAAAATATAGCAAAATAAACCAAAGAAAGTAGAAAAAAGATTAAGGTATTATAAAATAGTAATTATATACATAATAGAAACTATTAGCAAAGCTGCTTTAGTTCAGGCTGCATTACCAAAATGCTGCAGACTGGGAGGATTATATAACAGAAACTGACTTTTCACAGTTCCAAAGGTCGGAAGTCTGAGATCAGAGTGCCAGCAGGGATGAGTTTTTGGTTTGGGCCCCATTTTTGGTTTACAGACAATCGTCTTCTTGCTGTGTGTGTTCTCTCCTGGGGGAAAGCAAGCATGGCCTTTTTATATGGGCTCAGTCCTCAGGACCCAGTTAACTCCCAAAGACCCCCACCTCCAATATCAACTGAGGATTAGATTTCAACATAAGAATGAGGGGTACAAACATTCTCTCCATAACAAAAGCCATGGACTTTCTTGGCTGATAAATCTCTGGTAAAACCAAGCATATAAAACAGGAAGGCACAGGAGCAGCCTACTAGGAATGAGAAAAGGTGTCACGAAAGTTACTGCTATTATTAAAAAAAAAAAAAGAAGAAGATAATAACTTACATAACTTTACAGTAAAATTTTTGAAAATTTTGATGAAATAAATACCTAGAAAAAAAGTAACTCACCAAGATGGATAAAAAGAGAAATAAAAAATCTGAATAGTACAATAACTACTAGATATCAGAGCTGTAATTTTAAACCTCTCCATAAATGAACTCCTGGTACAAAGCAGGATTCACCACTAGAAAGTTATCCCAAATATTTAAAGAAAAACATAATTCAATTCCCATACAAACTTTTTTTAGAAAATAGAAGGAAAAAGGTACATTCAGCAACTCATTTTGTGGGGTTAACACAACCTTGGTACCAAAAATGGTATAAGTAAGGAAAAATTAAAGGCAGATATCAAGTATAAATATAGATATAAAATTCAAAATAAAATTATTAATACATCAAATCCAATATTATGTACTAAAAATAATATGCCAAGACCAAGTTTAGTTTGTACCAGGAATTCAGAGTTGATTTATCATTAAAAGAAACACATTAATAGATTAAGAAGAAACATCATGTAGCCATATAAACAAATGCAAAAAAATGTTAAAATTTAATACCCATTTCTGATATAGAGTCCTAGAAAGTAAATTGATAAATTATAGTTAAAAAACATAATGCAGTGTTTTAGCTACCAGAACCCTATAGTAAATATCCCACTTAATGTAGAAACATTAAAAGATATCACAAAATTACTCTTTGGTATCAGGAATGAGGCGTAATGCCACTGTTACCACATGCATTCAACATTGTTTTGAAGTCCCTGGTGAGTGTGAAAAGGAAAGAAAAAATACAAGGTACAATAGCATGAGAGGGCAAACAAAGCAATCGTTTGCAAATGATCAGTACTGTGACATATTTGGGAAACCCATAAGATTCTGTAACTAACTAAATTGTTAGAAATAATGGTTTATGGAGGGAGGGGGATTGGAGGGATCACTTCTGAGGTTTATCTTACAGGGGTACAAGTGAATCTAAGAGTAGAAGAATGTGAACGTTTTAAAACAATAACTGAGAAAATGACATGAAGGCTGTGTTGACCAGTTTGATGGAAGTATTTCGGAATACATGTGAAAACCCCACACTGTACCCCAGAAGTGCATTAATGTACATAGTTACCATTCAATTAAAAAAAAAAAGACAGTTTAGTGTGAGCTGGATTATTATAAAGTTCAAATTAGATTAAGGAATAACAATATTTTACTAATTTACAAAGCCACCTTTGCCAGTTCACATAGGTTTCATTTGAGAACTAGACTGACCTCCTGGAATCTACTCAAGGACATTGTATATTTTTTCTTGCTTCCACCATCTTGCCTTCCACACTCCATAAACATCTGCGTGTTGACAATGGACCAGTCTCTCCTGGATTTGACTATCTCTTTTGCTACACAGTATACTATCTCACATGCTCACAGTCTATGTCTTAAGACTCCCTAGATTTTGACAGGGGTGTCCAACCTGTAGCCCCTGGGTCCCATGTAGATTATTTGAGGACTTATTATTTATCTATGGTGTGGAATATCATGAAAAGCACGTACAAAACTTTTCTTTTGCTCATCAGCTGTTGTTAGTGTTTGTGTATTTAACATGTGTCCCAACACAACTCTGATTTTTTCTTATTCCTCCAATGTGCAGTACAAAAGAATAAAGGTGGGTCACCTCTACTATAAATTAGTACAATACCCAGAGGTTCATAGGAGAACTCAGAAATGTTTATTAGTGATTTGTTAATTCAATTTCATACATTTTTGAATGTTTATTTTGTGCCACACACTGTGGTGGGTGGGGGAATGGCTCTGAGAGTCTGAATAAAAACACAATTCCTTCTCTTTCAAGGAGCCACACCTAATAAAAGAGAAAGACCAGAGTGAACAGTTATAAAACAGCATGGAAATAAAATGCTAAGACATACATCAAAAAGTATCTTCTTAATCCACCATTGTAATGAAATCAGGTCTTTCCAAAGAATAACTCCATCTTAGGGGAAAAGACTTCTTCACAAAAAGTAAGTACAATGCAGAAAACTGTCAGAAGAAAGTGACCCCTGGCATATATCTATTTTTAAGTTTTCCCATCTGCTCCTAATTTGGTCCCTTTCATAAATATTGACTTCATTTTTCTAAGTTCCTCACTATGTTTTAGAACATCGTGTAGAACATTAGATTCAAAATTTCACCAATAAGTCAACCTAAAGAGATATTAATCCTTAACAGGCAAGAAGTTAAAATCATAATCACACCATACACTAGAATAAAATGTCTAAATGGACAATGTAGAAAATTCCATGCCAACAAACTAGAAGATAAACTGCTGCCATTTCTTCTATGGGGAAATGGTAACATTTTATACTACTTTTTGGGTGATAAGCTATAATTTTGCCATTATGAACAGAAAAAATAGTGTTGATAGAACAACTTCCAATGGAAGTTTACCTGAAATTTATATTCCATTTATAGCTTATTTTAAAAGTATTCAGCTAGATATAAGGGAGAGTTGGGAAATGATAAGACCTTACCTATTTTGTGAGTAAAAAATTAAAAATGGAAGATGAGAGACGCATCTCATTTAGCCCTCTATATGGCATATAAAACAGTTTCAGAAAAACCTTCTAGGAAATAATTTCACTAAATCATCTCCTCCTAAAGTTAAGAGAATCCTTGTGACATTCCCAGCTGTGAAAATATAAATACAATTTTCATCACCAACAATAGAAATTAGCTTTATAATTAGTTACCTAAAGATGTGATATTAGAGCCAAGAGGATAACGGAATCTTCAAGAAAAATATTTTAGCTAAGCTCTTCTCCTTTTTCTCTTATTTCTTGTCTCTCCTTTTCCCCTTATATGAAAATAGAGAAAGTTACCACAATTGTCTAACAGTGATAACATCTACCGTCTATTGAATATCCATCACTTCCTGAGCACCTGCCGTGTCCCAGACAGCCCTGTATGAAGAGCTGACACCCATTATCTCATTCAATATTTCCAACAGGCAAATGAAGAAAACATCCAAGCTTTGCAGATAAGAAGATAGGCTCAGGAAGGTTGACAAAAGTCACAAAAGCCACTACATGTTGGAATAAACACTCAAGTTCATGGCGTGTGTACACAACACATAAACATCTTTCGCTAATATCAATAACTGGAACATCCCCACCCCCTCCCAAACCCCAACTCCAGGCACCCCCCCTCTCCACCCCACACCTGCTTTCTCTTTGCCACTCCCCTCCTCCAGCACTTCTTTCCTTTCTCTAGGCCCCACCATCTAGTGGTCATCACGCCTTCCTGTCTTTGTCCCCTGGTCCCAGCTACAATTCCATGCACGCTCAAAAGGTTTCTGAACCTCAGCATGCCTAACATTTTGGGCCAGATAATTCTTTGTGGTACAGCGCTGTGTTCAGCAGCATCCCTGCCCTCTACCCACAAGGGTAGCCTTCCCCTCAACTAGACGCGACAGCCACAAATGTCTTCAGACATGCCTGGTGATTTGACCTTTTACACAATATGTGGACTTGTGAATTTATTCAGATCATCCACACTTACATTGCCTATATTTCTGTGGTCGTACATGACCTTCCCTGTCACAGAAGGCTGGGAGCATTCTGAAATGAATGGAAAGGCTGTCTAGTTCTGTGGCTCCTATAAGAGCTCCTCTGAGCCCCAGGGCAAGACCTTCCTCCTGCCTGCGCCCTGGTACAGCAGGACTTCTGGGAATGACAACAGTCAGCCCTCTGATTCCCCAGCAGAAGTACCACGGAGCCAAGTGGGGCTCCGCTGCCTCTCACACAGCAAGTGCCTGTCAAGAGACAACTCAATCAGAAAACCAATTTCTCTGTAATAATACCAGTAAATCACACACTTGGTAAAGTAGCTATGGTTTTAAGAAACATAATATGAAAGACACAGCAAACCATAGTCCCTTTTTTGTAAGGGATAGATAGGATAATCTCTTGTCTAAAGCACTAGTTCAGTGATTTATCTTTTAAACCTGATTTTTTTGTTTTTAAAGGGCACATTAGGGTATATCTTAACTGCCTTCTTGAAAACAAAAAGCTAAAGTACTACTCCGGCCATTCTCCCCACATGCCAGTTCCCTGCTGCTCTTTCAGACTGCTGCTGGCTCTTTCTACCTCAGACATCATCTCCTCAAGAAAGCCTTTCCTAAACCAGCCCGTCTTCTCTCCAGGGCCAGGCCAAATCGGACAGCCCACCTCCATGTTCCCACAGCAGCCCATCTGGTGACTTCACAACCCTCAAGCATCTTGCTCAGGGAGGCTTCCATGAACCACTCTACATCCCCAAAGTCGCCCCTAAGGGCGCATATGTAAGGAAAAATGGGAAATTATAGCTAAATATACTGTTATTTACAAAACATTCATGACAAAATTTTACAAAGAGGTGGCCAAAAGAGGGAGAATATTTTATAAATACTTTGTTAAATTTTGCCACAAATATTTTGTAAATAAAGGTACATTTAGCTACAACTTCCCATTTTTCCCTATGTATGGTGACTTTAGGGACAACTTCTGAGACACCCTGTACTTTACCTCTCCCCACCTTGCTCTCCATTCCTATTCACTTCTCTGCTTTCCTCTCATAACATAGTTCACCTCCTCACGGAATGTGCTTATGTACTCTATTTCCTCAATTCCTTTACTAGAATACAAGCCCCAGGAGGACAAGAAATGTTGGCGTGTTTCATGCTTCATTGAGTCCTGGTTCCTGGAACACTGTAGGGATCCCAGTGGTATGGGGCTGTCCTGTGTGTTCTAGGCAGTTTGGGCATTGCAGGCAAAGGTAGTTCAGCAGCAAGGAATTGCCCACGATGCACAGATGAAGTTCTTTTGTCCAATGAATCAATTACTCTTATTATAACTGCTGGTTGATTCACTCAAAGGCATTAATATCTCTCCCAGTAGCCTGTGACCTCCTCAAGGCCAAGTACTCTATCTTAGTCATCTCTGAATTCCCGGTGTATTTTACATCGCCATCACCATCAATAGCAATGTGGTAATATTTATCAGATGTGTACAGCTGCCCTTTTGGAGCCAATATGATAATTTATCCTCATCATTTATAAGGTAGGTATTATACTATTATCCCCCTTTGTGCAAGTGAAGAAACCGAGGCTTAGAAAGATACAGTAACTTGTCCAAGTCACTTAGTGCCCAGTGGACTTGGGGTTCAATCCCAGGCAGTGTAACTCCAGAACTCATCATTAACCACTTGCAAAAAAAGTTAGCTGAAGTCTGTCAATTTTTATAAGCTTTATTTTTGGGGAGGAAGATTATCATTAGAAGGACCATGGCAATTGTCTTAGTTTGAACTATTCTAATAAAATACCATAGGCTGGGTAGCTTAAAAAACATCAAAATTTATTTCTTATAGTTCTGGAGGCTGGAGATCTGAGGCCAGGGTGCCAGCATGGTGGAGTTCTGGTGAGGGTTACAGGCTGCTATTTTCACACTGTATCCTTAGATAGTACAGAGAGACCTAGAAGGGTACTAATCCCATTCATGAGCCCCACCATCCTGATCCAATCACCTCCTAAGGCCCTGCCTCCTAATGGCGTCACATTAGAGGCTAGGATTTATTTCAACATATGAATTTTCTATGTCTTGGTAAAGTGCCTTATTCTTTACCCTTTTATATTTTCTGCAGATATTTCTCTCTCCTGGTGCTTTAAGTCATCTGCAGTGTTGACAGCTGTAATTTTCTCTCTGGTTTCCCAGGCTGAGACTCTCCAACATTCACTGAAGACTTCATTTCCACTATTTAAAGATGTTATAGAAGAAAAAATATCATCTTCATAACCTCTTTCCAAGAATGCCTTCCGGTAACTTTCTCCATCGTAGCTGATATTCCCCAACTGCACCTCACATTCTCAATCCATTTCCTTGACCCAGTGTTTTCTTTCTGACTCCTAATTCTCAGAGGCCATTAGAAAAACCCAGCTGCTGACAAGTACTATCTGCAACATGTAGCAGTTTCTCCTGCCACAATGACTTTCATCTGGTCAGGCCTCTCTTCCACACTTTCTATTCTCTGCTTTCCCCTGAATTTGCCTACACCTTGTCTTTTTTCCTTAAATCTACAAAAGCAGAGCACTAACTTGTTAGTCTTTATGGATTTTAGTTATGTTTAAAACTTTTCAAGCATTTTCCTTTTTAGAAAAGACTCAATGATAGGTCCTTTTTTAACTCCACCCTTTCTCATGTCCTCCAGGGTTACAGGCTCTGGAGGACATGAGCATTTATTTCCTCTTTTGCACAGTTAAATCTTAGGTCCTTGACTGTTTCCTTCTTTCTGCCAGTCCCCCTACCTTTTAATCCACAACTCTTTAATACAGTTCCTCATGTTGTGGTGACCCCCAACCATAAAATTATTTTTGTTGCTACTTCATAACTATAATTTTGCTACTGTTATGAATCATAATGTAAATATCTGATATGCAGGATGGTCTTAGGCGACCCCTGTGAAAGCGTTGTTTGACCCCCAAAGGGGTCACGACCCACAGGTTGAGAACTGCTATTTTAAATCAATAAATAGCAACAACTACAACCTTCTCAGTCTGGCTATGCCCTGAGTTGTTAGCCCATTTCTCTGATTTCTTTTAACTCAAATTATCCCAAGTATAATCCATATTAATCCTCTTCCCTGATTTTCTAGGGGTTTAATCTTCAATTCTGTATGTTTGGGTTAAATCTACTACTCTACTAAATCCACCCTTCAGAAGGCTACCAGTAATCAACTAAATCTTAAATGAAATCACCCTTCTACCATTTTCACCTTCCTCTGTCTTCACACAGAAAGTAACACCTTAGCCACCCCTCTCTAAGCTTCTCTTTTTAACAAGGCTCTTTGTTACCCACCTGTCTTCCTGAAAAATCTAAGGCAGTGAACAATCACAGCTGTTCCACGTTCAGGTTTTCCCATTCACCAAACAAGGGGAGGGAAGGCTGCTGTGGACACCTTTTTATCCGCTATGTCAGCAGTTGGGTCACCACTGTTAGTGTGGCCCTTTGGTTCCAAGAAGGCCTGGACTTAACTCCTAGAAGGAGGCCCAGAAAAGCACTTTCCGTTCTGCTTTAGTTCTGGGCTAAGCAGGCGGGCTCCTCCACACAGCTGAGCTTGGGGTGAGAGCCAAAGTGAAGTCCTCCACCTTGCTTTGCTCCTTTGTAGAGTTTTCTACACTTGGAGATTAAGGACGGAAGTGAATTTGTCATTGATAGAGCTGGGATACTTCTGGGCACCCAAGTCCAGTCAAGAATATTTGCATCCCACTGTAACACAACACTGTTACCTTTTTGTGTCCCTTCCTCCCCCTCAGTGAGCTTCTAGGCCCTATCTCATCTTCACCAGCCTTTGGCCAAACCTTACGGCCAATGACTTGTACTAATCTCTCTCCTCAGAAGAACCTCAAATCTAGAACATCGGCTTGGTCTTCCTCTCCAGTTCTAGTTCTGAGTTCTTGAGCTATTTGATTTCCATCTCAAAATTAACATGACTAGGGCAACCTGGAGGGAACTAGAAACCATTTTTCTAAGTAAAACATTACAATCATGAAGAAACAAACACAAGTACTCAACACCAAACAGGAACTAAATGATCCACATTTAAGTGCACCTATGGGAGTAAACCTCAATGAAAATCCTAACTCACACCCCTTGGATACAGTGCACACTATTGGCAGACTAATTTAGACTTAATCTGTATAAAAACAAAGTATGTAAACAAAACGTGTACTCCCTAATATTCTGATATTGAATAGAAAAAAGTCAAATTTATAATCTTCCACCTTAAATCCATTCCACTAATCATATCTACTTGTGTTTTTCACGGTATCAGAATCCTCTAATTACCCAGATCTGAAACATGGATACACCTTTAACTTCACCCTTTTATTTCCTTCTCCCTATATGAGTCAGTGAATTCTGTTTACTTAACCTGGAAATACCTTTCAAATTCATTACAACTTCTCTATTTCAATCTCTTGACAATCTGTCAAGCTCGTTACCGTACCAGTGGTAATTAAGTAGATTTCAGTACCTCTTTCCCATAATCCTATACAATACCATTAGATTTGTCTTCCAAAGCAACACTTTGGACCTACCAATCTGCTGCTCAGAACACTGTTACACTCTAGTCCCTGATAAATGACATTCAAACTTTTTCACCTGACATTTAAGCATCCACCACAGTATTTCATCAATATACCTCTTATAGTTTCTTTCATCAATATCCAACTTTCATTTTAAACCATAACCAATTTAGTTCTGCCATTTTTATTTAGACAATTTCCTCACATCCACTTAAGAGCTTAAACAGGATTTAAGATATCCACTCTACTACTTGTAGCCTTGGGGAAAATACAGACCCTCTCTGAGCTATGGTTTTTCATCAATAAAATGGAAACAATAATGGTATTTCTCTTATGCTCTTAGCATTTAATTAGATAATGTAAGTGCAGTGCAGGGTTAGCACAATGCCTGACACAGCAGAAGGATTCACTACCTTTTAGCTAGAATACCAATAATGATTGTTTCTCATTCTTTGAATGTGATTAATGCTTTTCTATCTGCTCACGGCATCCCTGCTACATGAAATACTTCCACTTCATCGATATGTTTATTGCAATCACACATACCCATAATGGCTGAAGTGAAATCCATCCCTTTTATGGAGTCTTCTGAACTCACACTCTGAAGTGACTTCCTCTTTTTCCAAATCCTGAAAAACCTGTATCACTTTTAGGAAGTTTATTACACTGTATTCTAGTTCTCTGTGAGCTTTCTTATTTCTACCATTTGATTTGAAAAACCCACTGGACCCATGTTTATAGAAAAAGAAAACGCCAGATCCCATTCCCCAGGCTTATCTGTAGGAAGGGCATGGTTATGTATCCTAGGGGTCATTTTTTTTTTTTTTTTCCGAGACAGAGTCTCAGGCTGGGTGGAGTACCATGGCATCTTAGCTCACAGCAACGTCAAACTCTTGGGCTTAAGTTATACTCTTGCCTTGGCCTCCCAAGTAGCTGGGACTACAGGCACTCACCACAATGTCCGGCTATTTTGTTGTTTTAGCTGACCCGGGCAGAGTTTGAAACTGCCAGCCTCAGTGTATGTGGCCAGCGCCCTACCCACCGAGCTACAGGCACCACCCACTCTGATCATTTTTTTATTTTTTTAAATTTCAGATGAATATGAGGGCACAAACAACTAGGTTACAATGTTTGCCTTTGTCAGGCAGTGTTCCTTTTGTAGTTGTGTTCCGCAATCAAGAGGTGTGCTATATACCCTTCACATTGTGCCCACTGAGAACACACCCATCCCCCTTGCTCCTCCCTTCCCCCAACTTGAATTGAGTCGAGTTTTTGTTTTATGTGTGTATTAGATCATCTACTGGCTTCATATTGAGTACATTGGATACTCGAGATGGAGACTTTATATTAACCTGGAAGGAGTTGAAACACATTCTTAGTGAAGTATCACAAGAATGGAAAAGCAAGTATCTTGTCATTTTTAAAGGGTAGTTGGTGATTCATTCAGAACACAGGGCCACGGAAGGTTTCTCTCTGGTGATAGTGTAGGTGGCAATGAGTAGGTAACATAGTGGTGGACAATTATATTGGTCTCTGAGGACTGCATGGAAATTTGTCATCTGATCATTTTAGAGGCTGGAAGTCCAAAATCAAGGTGTGATGGGGCCAAGCTGTCTGTGAAACCTTGTAGGGAAGAGAATTCCTTTCTCCTCCAGCTTCTGATGCTCACCTGTAATCCTTGGAATTCCCTGGCTGGTAGCCGCATCCCTCCACTCTGCCTCTGTTGTCACATGGCCATCTTCTCCCTGTGTGTCTCTCTCTACTTTTGAGAAGGATACCAGTCCTACTGGGTTAAGACCCACTCTACCGGAGTATGAACCTAAATAGTTACATCTGCGACTATAGTACTTCCAAATGAGGCCATGTTCTGAGGTACTGGAGGTTAGGACTTCAATATATCTTTTTGGAGGGACACAAAACAACCTATAACACCTCATACTGACCTGTGCCAGTCCAGTGCAAGCTGCAGTGTCTGCCACTTGGTGGCAACAGTGGGATGTCCTACTCTTCACTCTTCATGCTCTGTGACTCCATCAGACCTTGCTCTGGGCTCTACAGCCAACACTAGCCATCATGGAAGCTCTAGAAGCTATCCTAATATCTTTGAATTTTTTTTTTTTTGCTACTTAAATTGAATATATTTCTGTTGCTTTCAACCATCAACACTATGCAAACACCATACAACTATTTAGAAACATAAAAATATTTGTGTGCCCCTTAATGGAAAGAGCAGACAAGAAAGTGTAATGTGATTTATGATTATAGATGTGAAAATATGTACTTAGTCACCAAGAACTAGAAAGTAACATTAGGAAAATATTGTGTTTTGGTTAGGGTGAAGTAATAGCTGTGGTTTATTAATTTTTTATAACTGTCTTTCACATTTTTGTATAGTATTAGTCATTTTCAAAACTTCCAGTGGAAGGAAACAATGACCCAAAGTCTGCTTTTAATCAGAAAATAATTTATTAATAAAACTTAAAAATTGGTATTTGGGGAAAGGAGATTCATGGAATACTTTGATGTTAAGAAAAATATATAAAAAACATCAGTTATCATTCATGGTATAGTTAAGGGTGACAGCCACTCAACCTAGCTCTCAAGTCAGAAACTGGGTCTCAAATTCCTTGTTCGTACCCAGAATAAGCATTGCAAACAGAACATGCTCAACAAACACTGTTATTCAATGGGTAAGTTATTAATAATTGCTTGAGTAAGCAGATATCCTTGATACGGAATTAAGAATTCATTCTCCCATTTTTCAGTTTCGATTTCCAATTTCTTGGTTCTGTTCCGATGAATATCAGTTGATAAAAAATAAAAATTTACGTGTTTAAATCAATTTCTGTTCTCATTGTTTTTCACCATGGTCTCAATTATATGCTAATCGGAGTTAACGTTTACTGGTAGTGTGATTACACGGGGCAATCTGTTTTCTTCTCAGGCTGACCCGTGAATGAATGCTAACTACCATTAAATCCAAACACAGCCTAAGCAATGCCATTATTAAACACTGGAAGTGCATTCATTTGGAATGGTGGCTAAAATTTTTAGATGGCAACATAATCTGTATTTGTCAAAGTTCTTTTTAAATCCGTGAGAGAACTTAACCTGCAAAACTGAAATGTCAAGACTGCTGGTTGGCAGCATGAAATTGAAGGCAATGAGCCTGCCTTGGATCACTGCTTAGCTGCTAAGGTCAATGAGACCTTGTTTGTGCCATCTACAGTTTATGCATAAATCTAACGGCATAAACAGATACTCTAGCCAATTTACATTCTCAGCAGCAACTCTGCATTTACAAATTTGTTCTTTCTTCTGAAATAGGGAAAAAGAAAAGAACAATCTAATTGATTGCACATAGTGTCTCCCTTACAATTTTCTAAAAAATAACAGGACAGCTGTGTTTCATTTCAGAGTTCCCTGTCCTCGGATCTGGGCACAATCACACGTTTCTCAGAATATAGAGCATCCTAAGAAACTCCACGAAGAGCTGAACAATGTTCTCCTTTTACAGGATGTTTTCAAAAATCCACACAGAAATTGCTCTGCCAGGGATCCTGAAAAACTCATCAGCGGCAATTTCCTCTTCTTATTCCTGAAACTCTGTATGTTTGTTAAAAAGCAAAAGGGAAATTCTAATTAAAAGCATACTTCTTACATGGATAAAATATGAAAGTCACTGTGACTGATGGTTAATCATTTTCAGCACAACCTTGATTCTCCATCTACTATTCATACTAAAAGCCAATGAATAGGTGTCAAAGGGAAAAAAAACCCTTTTGCATGTTAAAGTTCTCTTTCACAGAAACAATGAGAAATACAGTACCACATTTAGATGAGACAATGAGACTAAAATCAAATGTTCCATCTCTACTGTAATAATATATGTACTTTAAAAATAATATATGTTCTTTTCTAATGAATGAGAGATTCTCATACTTAAATCATCTTTTCTGCTGAAAATAATCTAGCCAATGAACCAAATGGAAAAGAAATGGAAACGTAGAAACAGAGTTCGTGACCAAAAAAAAAAAAAAAATATATATATATATATATATGTATATGTGTGTGTGTGTGTGTGTGTGTGTGTGTATACCTATCAAATATATATATACACACACACACACATAAAAAACAAAAAACCTGGTGATCCCAGCTATAAAAAGCTTCACCTTCACCTGGTATTTGACTCTCATGGGATCAGATAAGAGTACAGTAGGGTCATGAATAATGGCCTAAAAATACTAAAAACAATGTGTATAAAAATGGTATTTCTACAAGTAAATTCTGAAGTCTATAGTACCCAACACATGACAGTTTGAAGTAGCCTAGCAGGTTTCCCTGAAGGTGAGGGACAATGAGTTGGCTTCTCTTTTTTTTTTTTTTAATTTTTTTGAGACAGAGCCTCAAGCTGTCCCCCTAGGTAGAACGCTGTGGCATCACAGCTCACAGCAACCTACAACTCCTGGGCTCAAGCGAGTCTCCTGCCTTCACCTCCCAAGTAGCTGGGACCACAGGTGCCCACCACAACGCCTGGCTATTTTTTGGTTGCAGCCGTCATTGTTGTTTGGCAGGCCTGGGCTGGATTGGAACCCGCCACCTTAGGTGTATGTGGCTGGCGCCTTAGCCACTTGAGCCACAGGTGCCAAGCCGAGTTGGCTTCTCTTGGAGAAGGCAAAGGCCTGGCTATGTGGCCTTGAGCAAGTTCTCTAACTGCTCAGTTTCCTCATCTCTAAAATTGGTATAATAATAGCATCCCCCCATAGGGTTGTTCTGAGGATTAAATGAGTTAATATAAAAAGATTTTTGAAGAATACGTGACAAGCACATGCTTTGTAAATCTTAGTCATTTGTAGATGGTAGGGATTCAGAGAAGCAGAGCTAAAGGGTGAGGGCCCAGGGGACGAAGAGGAACGGACAAAGTGGGAGTGGGATGTCCAGACCATGGCCCTGACATCAATGTTGGCTTTCCAACATCAAATTCATTTCTGGAAAGAAGCAGGCCAGTCCCACCTGGGATCTCATGCTGCTGGCTGCTGCTCGCCACCAACCTGACAGGAATTTCAGTCTATTTTCTGATAGAGACAGAATCTGCAGGTGGCAATAAACCAGAGACTGTCTTACTGGATGTATTTCTAAGTGAGTAATTGAAGAGACTAGCACCCACCACTTCTTCCTCAAAGACTGCAGGGAGCGTATGGATAAGGCTTGCAATCCATTCTCGCCCTTCATTGCATGGACACTGAGGTAAATGAAGAACCTTTGAAGGAAAGAAGGCAGGTGACTGGTTCAAATTTCCTTGTAAACATGCTACTGACAGACCTCTGACAAACAAACTAGTAATATTTACTGGGAGAAGCATCACTCTGAATAAAATGCTTTTAGTAGGATGCATCTGGTCTACCTAGCATTGCTTATGGTAAGCAAACCTGGTATCTACAGATTTGTGAGACATTAAACAGAACAACACAAAATGTCACATCAGTGACAGAACTCTGTAGTATAAAATGGAGATTCTCCTTCTGTGAAGTGGAGCGCATGGCACCCATCAGTTACATATGTGACCCAAAGTGGATCTTGCTGCAGTCATGAAAGCCCTCCTGGGCGGCCATGAGGTCCCAGACTACCCTCTGCTTTCCCGGGGCCCTGCAGTTCTGGTGTCATCAATGTCACTAGTAAAGTTTGATACTGGATCAGATCTCTATAATGTATATGATTTCCCTATCTAGTGCTTGTTATCAGGCTTATTTTTAAGAATAAATAACTCTAGTTTTCATTTTCTCCCTCCCTGAGACAATTGTAAAGGGAAGCAAAATACACTTTTGGGACCTGACCAAACTAAAAAGTTTCTGCACAGCCAAAAACACAGTAAATAAAGCGGATAGGCAGCCCTCAGAATGGGAGAAGATATTTGCTGGCTATGTCTCCAACAAAGGTTTAATAACCGGAATCCACAGAGAACTCAAACGTATTAGCAAGAAAAAAACAAGCGATCCCATCTCAGAGTGGGCAAGGGACTTGAATAGAAATTTCTCTAAAGAATATAGGCATATGGCCTACAGAAATATGAAAAAATGCTCTCCATCCTTAATCATCAGAGAAATGCAAATCAAAACTACATTGAGGTACCACCTAACCCCAGTAAGATTAGCCCATATCACAAAATCCCAAAACCAGAGATGTTGGCGTGGATGTGGAGAAAAGGGAACACTTCTACACCGCTGGTGGGAATGCAAATTAATTCATTCCTTTTGGAAAGACATCTGGAGAACACTACTAAAAATAGACCTGCCATTTGATCCTGCAATTCCTTTATTAGGTATATATCCAGAAGACCAAAAATCAAATTACAACAAAGATATTTATATCAGAATGTTTATTGCAGTCCAATTCATAATTGCTAGGTCATGGAAGAAGCCTAAATGCCCATCGACCCACGAATGGATCAATAAATTGTGGTATATGTACACCATGGAATACTATGCAGCCCTAAAGAAAGATGGAGCTTTACCTCCTTCATGTTTATATGGATGGAATTAGAAAATGTTCTTCTTAGCAAAGTATCTCAAGAATGGAAGAAAAAGTATCCAATGTACACAGCCCTACTTTGAAACTAATTCATAGCTTTTATGGGAAGGTCAAACCCTAATTATCGCCTTAGAATATGGAAAGGGGGTGCAAGAGGGGTGATGACGGGGGTGGATGGGGGAAGGGAAGGTGATTGGTGGGGTCACCTCTGTGGTTAATCTTACAAGGGTACAAGTGAATCTTTCTAAAAGCAGAGTATGAATGTCTTGACTGAATAACTAAGAAAATGACAGGAAGGTTATGTTAACCAGTTCAGTGAGAGTATTTCAAAATGTATATGAAAACAGTACACTGTACCCCATGATTGCATTAATGTACATAGTTATGCTATAAGAAATTTAAAAAATGGCTTGGCGCCTGTGGCTTAAGTGGCTAAGGTGCCAGCCACATACACCTAAGGTGGCGGGTTCGAATCTAGCCTGGGACCGCCAAACAACAATGATGGCTGCAACCAAAAAAAATGGTTGCACCCAGCCAGGCGTTGTGGCGGGTGCCTGTGGTCCCAGCTACTTGGGAGGTGGATGCAGGAGACTTGCTTGAGCCCAGGAGTTGGAGGTTGCTGTGAGCTGTGATGCCACGGCACCTGAGCTTGAGGCTCTATCTCAAAAAAAAAAAGGGAAGAAAAATATATATATTAAATCTTCCAGTCCATAAAAAAAAAAAAAAGTCACTGTTCAACCTTAGTTCCTGATTTCTTGCTACTCCAAATCTATAGTAAACTTCTACTATCTTTTTATGAGACCTGACCCTTGATTTGTTAATGGATGCTAAAGGAACATGGAAAATATTTTTTGCTCAATAAAAGGTTTTTGAAACCATTATCTTAAGGTATGGTGACTCTATAATTTATGGTTTAGACTAAGACAC